>JABUQX010057248.1:40000-47500 GCA_015478945.1 Trachelipus rathkii | reverse complement strand
TTCTACTGGTACAATTTTGAGACCTTGATTTTGGCAACCCTTCGGAGAAAGGGTTGCGCCAGACGGTTGCGCAGCAACCATCGTACGTGTCCCCCCTTAGTTCCCTTTAGGGGCTTAGCCCCTTTTTTTGATGTTTTAGCCTTGATATTTCAGTTTTGGCCTTGCTTAATATTTCGGCCTTGATACGTTATCAAGGGCTGAAATTGACCATTCTTAAAGGTCAGTGGAGGTAGTAGGGATTATCTTGAGCACATTCAGTTACCACCTTGCCTTTTGGTATATTGGTAACTTTGTCCCTAACATAGTCAATAGCGGGTGCGGCTGTATGGATCTGTCTAACTTATTTCCATCGCGGTCGAACACTCCCTACACACACACATGGCTACGTATATATATATATATATATATATATATATATATATATATATATATATATATATATATATATATATATATATTTATTTTCTTTCTTTATACTCTATATATATATATATATATATATATATATATATATACCTATATAATATATATATATATATATATATATATATATGGTCGATCCCCCCCCCCACACACACACACACACACACACACACACCCACTAACTCTTGTCATCACCTTTCATGCCACCACTTTGATACCTCAACTTTGATGCCTCAGCACTTTGATGCCTCAACTTTGTTGGCTCAACTTTGATGACTCATCTTTGATGATCATCTTTGATAGCTCAACTTTGATGGCTCAACTTTGTGGGCTCCAACTTTGATGGCTCAACTTTGATGGCTCAACTTTTATGGCTCAGCATTATTGATGACTCAACTTTGATGACGTCATCTTTGGCGGTTCATCTTTGAAGGTGCCTATCTTGATGACTCAGATTTATTGATGGTTCCAGCTTTGACGGTTCTGCAACTTTGATGGCTCCCCAATCACCGTAGGGAGTATCTGAATCAGATGATTGTTATATATTAGTGTTCTAGGTAATAGATGAGGCCAGTGCAGGTGCTAAGTGAGAGTGCCAATGAGTGCCAATGATTGCCAATGAGTGCCAAGTGAGTGCCAATGTGTGCCAAGTAGGTGCCACATGAGTGCCCAGCTGAGTGCCACAAGCCTTTTCTAGGCTCCCTGAGCCTAGAATAGCTAATAATGGTGTCCACCCTGGTTGTAAGGTATGAGAATCGATTGGTATATATTACAAGTTGCTAGGATGCTTTCTACTATGTGTTAGTCTTTTTTCTAACACTTATAGCCTATATCATACTATATATATATATATACCCTATATATATATATATATATATGTATATCTTCTTCTTATACTATGTATCTAATATATATACTTATATCTTTCTTTATTTATATATATGTAATATATATATATATATATATATATATATATATATAACTATCTAATATATAATAACTTATATATATTTATACCCTTATATATATATATATATTATATATATATATATATATATATATATATATATATATCTTCTTATATATATATATATATATAAATACTTATACACATACAATACATACACACATACCTGGATGCATGCCGCACACTCTGCTGGATACACACTCACACTTGCACACACGCACACACACACTTATCACACACACACACACACGCAGATACGCATCTACGCAGCCATAGACACTTACGACCTTACTCGACCATGAACACTTATACACACTTACACTCACCACCATAGACACTTACACTTACAGCCCTTACTAACAGGCACCTATACGCACTTTCACTCTCCATGAACTTGCCCACTGTATATACACTTACACTCACACACACATGAATCCCACTTACCCCTACACACTCGATATTTTGATTCCTCAACTTTGATGGCTCAATTTTATACTTTGATACCTCAGCTTTGATGGTTCATCTTTGATGACTCATCTTTGATGTCTCAGTTTTCTAACCTTTTCTACCCTACCCTACATCAAAGAACAGAGTTAATAATGTCTTCCTAAGTCATAGCCCCAGGCCACCAGGGTTTGGCGTGATCCCTCACCGAAGGCATCGAACCTGCACGTTCCCGCCCGCGCGATGCGCCGCAGGCACAATATTTGCGCATTCCCGCCCGCAACGTGCACCCGCAGGCACAATATTTCCGCGTTCCAGCCGCCGCGTGCGCCCGCAGGCACAATATTCCGCGCGAATGAAAAATATATACTATGAGTCATTCATTTTTTATCGTACTTAAACATTTTTATTAAAAACGTTTGCGACCCTAAAACTGTAACTCATTACAGACCTATTTAACCCATATTTCATAGTTGTGATATCAGTGTAAACTATTAAGAATTTCTTTCCAAATATACTATGAGTCATTGTTTTTACTTCATACTTAAACATTTTTAGTAAAAACATTTACATTACAGCCCCCTTAAAGCTGTAAAACAGTAAATCAATAGCTCAATTGCCTAGCAACAGAGGGAATAGTAATGCTTTGTTTTACTGCTTTGCTGATTTACTGCTTTAACTCATATATTTATTAACATTATTTTTCCTTTTATATTTTTTACTTAATACTTTTTAATTTATAAATTTTTAAAAATTGTATGTAAGAAGAAAAAGCCAGAGTGTGATATATAAACATTTTATTTTACTACAATTGTGCGAAATTTATTGAAAACATATACTTTACAGACCTTAAAGCGCTAAATCAGTAAATCAATAAATTAAACCACTAACTAAGGGATTAGTATGCTTTGTTTTACTACTTTACTGCTTTGCTCATATGTTTACTGCTTTAACTCATGTATATTTATTAACATTACACTTTAGCAAAGAAGCAATAAATCAGTAAAATCAATAGAGGTGTTGCAACAAAGGGATTAGTATGCTTTTGTTTTACTGCTTTACTGCTTTAACTCATATGTTTTACTGCTTTAACTCATATATTTATTAACATTACATACCTTAAAGCAGTAAATCAGTAAATCAATAGTGTTACATAACAACAAGGGATTAGTATGCTTTTGTTTTACTGCTTTACTGCTTTAACTCACTGCTTTACTGCTTTAACTCATATATTTATTAACATTACATACCTTAAAGCAGTAAATCAGTAAATCAATAGAGGTGTTACATAGCAACAAGGGGATTAGTATGCTTTTGTTTTACTGCTTTACTGCTTTAACTCATATGTTTTACTGCTTTAACTCATATTTATTAACATTACATACCTTAAAGCAGTAAATCAATAAATCAATAGAGGTGTTACATAGCAACAAGGGGATTAGTATGCTTTTGTTTTACTGCTTTACTGCTTTAACTCATATGTTTACTGCTTTAACTCATATATTTATTAACATTACATACCTTAAAGCAGTAAATCAGTAAATCAATAACGCTGTTGCCTAGCAATAAAGGGATTAGTATGCTTTTGTTTTACTGCTTTACTGCTTTAACTCATATGTTTTACTGCTTTAACTCATATGCTTTACTGCTTTAACTCATATATTTATTAACATTGTTTTTTTTGTTTTAATACTTTTTATTTATTTTTATTATTTTTATTATTTTATTATTTTTATTTTTATTATTTTATTTTATTTTTATTATTATTATTTATTTTTATTATTATTTTTATTATTATACTTAGTGTTATTTACTTCATGCCTATTGTTATTATTATTTAACACACACACACACACACACACACACACACACACACACACACACACACACACACACACACACACACACACACACACACACATACACACACACACATACACACACACACGCACCCTGTTTAAACATATCAAATAAGTTCTTTTGTATGAACATAACGTATAATTTATTAAAACATTTTATGTTTTAATTAAACACGTACATTTATATTACTCATTCAATTATAACTAAAATTATTTCAAAGTTTCTTAAAACGTCTATAATAAATCAATCATTATCTTTGAACAAAGAATTTATTATTAAATGTTAATACTTTTTTTTGTTTATAAATTTTATAACTATCAAGTTTTAAAATAATTTTTACTAAAATTTTATGAAATTTTATTAATAACATATCAGTAAGGCAAGCCCCTAGCACCCCTCTACACCAAGCTATGCCACGTTTTGTTCTATTCACTTACTGCTTTACATCATCTTTAACCATGTAATAAGTTCTTCTCTGCTAACATAACATGTATTTTATTAAAATCATTCTAGGTTTTTATTTAAAAATAATTATTCACTTACATTTATATTATTTCGTCATGTTAAACAAAAATATTTCAAAGTTTTTTTAAATAATTCAGTTTTCTTTATTATTATCTATGTACTTACAATCCAACACGAGAAAACACAACAACGCGCACTCCTTACAGATACGAAACTGACCTCTTTCTGTAAAATGTGTTGAAATAACTACTTTAGGCCTAAATTTAGGATAAGCCTTTTTGTACCCCGGGGCGATTTAGGCCTAATACCAGGTCAAAATATATTTCAAACTGACCTCTTTTTGTAAAATGTGGTGAAATAACTACGTTAGGCTAAATTTAGGATAAACCTTTTTGTGGCTCGGGGCTGATTTAGAGCCCTAATACCAGGTCAAGGTAATTCCAGTATAGACAAGAATCATTGTTATTATTATTATTTTTATAAATATATTTCAAACTGAAACATGCTGGATCGGTAAGATCCTTTAAGCAGGTAAGAAGGAAATGCTTTCCTTTCTTGTGATTGGATGGAGTAATCCTTATCTCTATATGACCGCGCATGTGATTGGTCGAGAATTATTTTATCGCTTTTTGGTTTTAAGGTATGTAAAAACATCTAGTGATTGGATGAAAATTAACTTTGTTCTTTAAACTTGTATTTGAGCAGGTGTGTTTTATTATCTTTTAGACCCAAACTCATTTTAAAATCATAGTCGTTTTAGCTGTTAAGCGGTGCACAAGTTATCTGATTTGTATTAAAAGTGTTTTATTTTTACTAAGTGTATATCATATTTATAATAAATACTTACATTGAGGAATAATTATTAATTTCACTAGAATAGATAATAATTAATTCACTAGATTTATAGTAGATCACGTGAAGCAAAACGCAAGAGCGCCCGCAAGCGCGACCCGGTGCGGAACAGCCGCATGAACCCGCCGACGTAATATTACTACGCGGTCGCGAAAATATGGAGCGTTGTATTTCAAAGTGGTAGGGCATACATCCTAGAGGATGATATCTTTAGGACACCGTCCCATTCAGTATGTATAATATTAGTTTGTGTACTGTATCAATGTATATTTACGAATATTATAACATATGTTCAAGCGCATTAGTTTATTTAAAATCCTGGTATATCAGTGTTTATTACAAACCAAGTGAGATATTATTCTCGATGGTTACCGAATGCATACAACAGCTGATATAGAAGAGGTATGAACTTACATACTTCGATGTAATTTTGAAGTATAATAATATGATACCAATACTGGAAGTCCATAAAGAGAAATTACGGTTTGTATAAGGAGGGGAAGTTTATTATACATGTACACGGATTGTGTATTTAACTAATATAGTAATTATGTAATAATATTTTAGAATAAACAACTTTTTCATAACTTATACATAGAGAAGATTAAAACCGTAAAAACATACCTTGAAAAGGGAGGGTATGGGACAACTTCTATACCGTCCCTATGCTTGGGGTGTAGCTTTAGAGCATACAAAACTTGTTTTACATTCCCTTAAAGTAATGAATCTTAAAGGCATACCACTAAAGAGAACATGGCCAGCGTCGGACTATTTGTTCCTATTTCCCTCAAGGAATTATAACTTTAGGAAATAAATAAAACAAACTGTTTTCTACAAAACAAAATGTTCTTTTCAAACTAAATGTTTAAGAAAAAGAAAAAGAAAAAAAAGAAAACAAAACTTTGCCAGAGAAATAGTAGTTGAACCAAATAATCCAATTAAAAATATTAGTAAGAGATAGAGTTTACTGCATGCTGATTACTAGGAAACGGTATATTTGAAAATACAAAAATGATGTAATGAAAGTTTACAACGGCATATCATAAAGAAAATATTTTTCGCGACCGCGTAGTAATTAATATTACGCCGGCGGGTTCATGACGGCTGTTCCGCACCGGGTTGCGCTTGCCGGGCGCTCTGCGTTTTTGCTTCGGCTGATCTACTACAATCTATTGAATTAATTGTATCTATTCTGAGTGAAATTAATAATTGTTCATAATGTAAGTGTAATATTCTACATATGTCTACATAGTCTGAAACATCGCAAGACAAATCAGATAACCTATTTATCAGGTAATAGCTCAAACGACTATGATTTTAAAATGAGTTTGGGTCTAAAAAGATAATAAAACACACCTGCTCAAATACAAGTTTAAAGAACTAAGTTAATTTTCATCCAATCACAGGTAAGGCTTAGGATATGAAAAACATGTTTTTACATGCTTAAAACAAAAAGCGATACTTCTCGATAATCTACATGCGCGGTCATATGCATAGAGATAAGGATTACTTCATCCAGAAAGGAAGCATTTTCTACCTATAAAGGATACCGATCAGCATGTTTCGGTTGAAATATTTATAAAAATAATAATAATACATAAATACTATACCGGAATTACCTTTTGACCTGGTATTAGGCTTAAATCAGCCCTGGATACAAAAAGGCTTATCCTAAATTTGGCCAAAGTACAGGCCTAACATAATTATTTCACCACATTTTACAGAACATTTTGAAATATATTTTGACCTGCTTCGTAAGGTAATCGCCCGGGGCCTAAAAGGGTTATCCTAGGTAGGCTAAATTAGTTATTTCAACACATTTACGAAAGGAGATAGAATCGTATCTGTAAGGAGTGCGCGTTGTTGTGCTTTCTCGTGTTGGATTGTCAATGTACACTAGATAATAATAATAAAACAATAAACTTTGAAATATTTTTAGTTAACGTCGAGCGAATAATATAAATGTATGTGAATAGTTGTTATTTTTAAATAAAAACCTATAATGATTTTAATAAAATACATGTTATGTTATCAGAGAAGAAGAACTTATTACATGGTTAAAGATGATGTAAGTAGGTGATTAGGGTAAAACGCTTGGTGTAGAGGGGTGCTAAGGGCTTGCCTTACTGATTTACTGATTTATTTCTTTAAGGTACGTATATGTTTTTACTAAAATTTCATAAAATTTTAGTAAAAAACAAGTTTTAAAACTTGATAGTTATAAAATTTATAAACAAAAAAAAGTATTAACATTTAATAATAAATTCTTTGTTCAAAGATAATGATTGATTTATCATTTTAAGAAACTTTGAAATAAATTTAGTTATAATTGAATGAGTAATATAAATGTACGTGTTTAATTAAAACATAAAATCTTTTAATTACGTTATGTTCATACAAAAGAACTTATTTGATATGTTTAAACAGGGTGTGTGTGTGTGTGTGTGTGTGTGTGTGTGTGTGTGTGTGTGTGTCATGTGTGTATATAT
>JABUQX010057248.1:7500-35000 GCA_015478945.1 Trachelipus rathkii | reverse complement strand
GTCGTAAACGTAACAGGCTATATATTTTGAATCATGTCCGTCACCCTTAAATTGATTGTTAGGATCATTTACTATAGAAATATATTAAAAAAAAAAAACAAAAAAAAAAATATCAAAACTACTGACGGAGTCGTAAAACATACAAGGTCATATATACATATATATATATATATATATATATATATATATATATATATATATATATATATATATATATATATATAGTATATATATATATGCTATATATATATATATATATATATATGTTTATACTACTATATATATATATATATATATATATATAAATATATAAACACACTATTTTAGTAATTTTCTACAACATGTCTGATTAAAATTCTTTTGAAAATGATATGATTTTACATACACACACCTACACACACCTACACAAACACACACACATCTACACACACCTACAAAAAAAAAAAAAATATATATATATATATATATATATATATATATATATATATATATATATATATATATATATATATATATATATATATATATATATATATATATATATATATTTATTTATTTATTTATTTATTTATTTCCATTCCATTAAGTCCGAGTCAATTTAAAGGCCGACGTGCCCCGACGCACGGCATTCGAAAATGTGCAAATCAAAGATAGTTGGAAAAATAAATAAATGGAGTGGGTTCCAAACTTCACCAATGGAGTTCATGTAAGATTGAGTTTAGTGGTTAAGAATGGGGTCAGAGAGTTGGAGAGAGAAAAGACGAGAATATCTAGAAAGGAGGATAGCCCGAGTCCTTCTCAAAGGAGGAGGTATGCGATTTGAGTGTTTAGATTTCCAGTTTTCATTGTAGTAGTGATAGAATAAAGAGAATGAGGCAGGAATTTGACGGGTAGAAGAGACTGGGGAGAGGTAGTGAGAACTAGGAAGGTGATCAGATGAAAAGCCTGAGACTCTTCCTTTTTCAAGGAGAGCGCGTGAGTGAAACCATCTCAGATGTATGACGCATACTCCATACAGAGGCGAACGATACCCCAATAAAGGGCAAGCAACTGGGGGTTGGGTGAAGAAATTCTGAAGACGCCTCAAAACACCCAACCTCTTACAATCTTGTTTAGAATGAGATGCAATGTGATCCTTCTAATTAAGGTCAGGAGAAAAGGAAGCATCAAGAATAATTTTAAGGACAGATGAAAGATGTGTTGTGTGTTATCGAGAAAGATGTCATAGTTATGAAGAAGATTATGTCTAGAAGTAAGATGAAATTGCTGAGTTTTTGAGGCATTGAAAACAACCTTGTTCTCAATGCCCCAAAGATATTCGAGAAAGATCAGAGGTTAGTTGCTCCAAGGTCACCCTCCTAGCACAAGCTAATTACTGAAATAAAAGAAGTTCTGAAGGGTGTAATCGTCAGCATAGGAGTGGATAGGTGAAGAGGTAATAGGGAGAAGGTCAATACTGAAATGTAAAAAGAAAGTTGGAGATAGAAAAAACCCTGAGGAACACCACTATTCATAGATTTAAAGGATCAATGATGACCGTCTACAACAGATGTTATAGGACGACCAGAATGAAAATCAGAGAGAAGAATAGATATCGAAAGAGGGAAGCTTAGAAATCATACATTTGTGCTAGATT
Organism: Trachelipus rathkii; assembly: GCA_015478945.1. Taxonomy (NCBI): domain Eukaryota; kingdom Metazoa; phylum Arthropoda; class Malacostraca; order Isopoda; family Trachelipodidae; genus Trachelipus; species Trachelipus rathkii. Next base: position 33,364 of record JABUQX010057248.1, on the reverse strand, counting down.
CTATTGAAAGCTTCCGATATTTGGCGTCACAGAAAAAATTTCATCGAAGGGCAGAGAACCAAGAATCAGAAGAAAGAGAAGGAAGATCACCTGAAGAGAGTCTCTTACGAAAACTATACTGGCGATCAGAGATAAGATTAGAAGAATTGAGATGTTTCTAAATCCTCATTTTAAGGATATAGGAAAACCTTGAAAATAACAGAAGTTAAACTGATTGGACGATAATTTGAAGGCTGAGAGGGTTCCACTTTGTTCGGCGTAAGATGAATGGACAAATGTTTCCAGTAGGGAGGGAAGGTTGAAGTTTAAAGGGAGAAACGGAATAGTTTACCATGGCAGGGTGCAAGCTCGGAAGCACAAGTTTTGAAACCATGGGATATATATATATATATATATATATATATATATATATATATATATATATATTAGAGGTGTAGCGGATATCCGCATCCGCATCCGCATATGCGGATATCCGCATCATTTTTCACTATCCGCATCCGCATTAATTTTTTGCGGATAGCGAGATAGTATTTATCTATGAATTATGAGAAACGTGTGCACCGATTTATATATGCCTTAACCTTAACATATATATATATATATATATATATATATATATATATATATATATATATATATACCTTATATATATACACTATATATATATATATCATAATATATATATATATATATATATATATCAGTGAGGCTTGCTTTCATAGGGGTAGTCCGATAGCGCACCTCCGCACCTCGAGAAAACGTGTTCGCTAGCGCACCTCCGCACCTATTCAGACCATCAAACCTCCGCTATCACAAGCCGCACGTCTTCCACTAATAATGTGCAACTAAACAAAAGGTTTTAATGAAATGAAATTAAAATATATTCTTACAAAAGATTTATTTATAATATTATATGAAAAAAATGAATGAATATTTACAAAATCTCAAGATTTTCCTCTTCCTCCTCAATGTCTTCGTCAAGGAACAAGAGCCATATTACCTTTCAAAAAGATTAGCTGCTCAAATTTAAAAGCAGTTAAGGCTGACCTCTTTGCCCTAAAAATGCTCTCCACCGGTACTAAATATTCGCTCTGGCAACAGAACTAGGGAGGTGTATTACTTTTATGAACAAAGTTCAACAAATTCTGCCCTATGCTGAAGGAAAGATGTCCTTGGTGAGGGGAATGCTGGTGTTAGTTCGCTTCCAGCAGTACATTGCTAATTTAAGGTCCTCACCTAAGTATTCTGCCTCCCTTCTGAAGCACTGACCACCCTGTCCCACCGCCCAGAGGTCTTCGCTCAAGATTTTTAGTAAGAATCCACTTGAAGCCTCGACGCCTGCAGAGTCGATGCTAATGCCACGTATCAGCTCGGTAGCTATGTATATTTGCATATATATATATATATATATATATATATATATATATATATATATATACTACTATATATATATATATATATATATATATATATATATATATATATATATATATATATATATATACATTTGGAGTTTTACACAGAATCGTTGGGTATTGCCTAGTTATTATAACTTAATAATATAATTAGTGGGTTATAGAAGATGGTAATAACCCATTCAGTCACTATAAAATCAATTTAAATGTTATTTATTATATATGGTACACCATTAAGGAAGTTGAGATTAGTTTTGGAAGTTTAATTATTAAACAATAAGTCTTAGACTAAAAGTATAATTAGTTATAAACTTAAAAATAAAGAATTATATTTCTTTATTATAACCAATAAGAATTCTTAATAAGTAAACTATACTTTCATTTTTCCAAAAGGTGCGGACCAAAGAGCACGACTTTTGATCTCACGATGCAAGTCCGCTAATTTCTGACGACTCCGCACCTGCGCTAATTCACTATTCTGGTAGTCCCCGCTCGGAGCGGACCTTGGTTCTTTGGAACTTCTAAGAGCAGAGAATTGCACCTCAGTATATATATATATATATATATATATATATATATAATATATATATATATATATATATATATATATATATATATATATATATATAAATATATATATATACATAACTTAACGGTTTCTATATATAACATAAATTACTCTGTTCTGCAGTATATATATTAAGAAATATATATATATATATATATATATATATATATATATGTAACTGTATATATATGCCCTTATAACCTTTATATATATATATATACTATGCTATATATGTATATATATATATATATATATATATATATATATATATATATACCTTATATATATATATATATATATATATATATATATATATAATATATATATATATATATATATATATATATTAAAAGTAAGGGACTTTCAAGGATAACAGAAACACTCATGCTGGAGATAGATAATAGATTTAAAACTTTGCAAAACGATGACGCATGTGCAATAGCAACTTTTCTAAATCCTAGATTCAAAACAAAATTTCTTGAACCACGCGTTTTACAGAGGATTAAAATTAATTTAGGATGCCTATGTGATGAAATGCTGCTAAAGGCAGAAATATCACTAGCCAATAAAAAGCAAAAGATCACAGAAACAGACAAGCAATTACCATCTGTTGGCGATATCATTGCTGAATTCATGAACGTTCTTTTGGCTTCTAGCAGCGATGAAGAGTCTTGTTCAAAGGTGTCAAAAGACACTATCATTGATCAAAGAATATCAAAAGAGAAAAAGCTTAGAATCAGATAAAGATTTACTGGTTTTTGTGACGTGATAATTGTAAATGTTTTCCACATCATGCAGAAGTCGCCAGGGAATTCTTAGCATGTTAGCATGCCCTTCAACAAGTGTAGCAAGTGAACGTCTTTCAGTGGTGCAGATCTCATTTACGACGAAAAGAGAAGCAAACTCTCCCCAGGGCTTTAAAGACTTTTTTGGTTTGAAGCATAATATGAGAATTATTAATTTCAAGCAGTTAATGTATAAAATCTTTTTTTCCAAATGGGTGGAGGCCTTGGAAATAGGGGGTTGGTATATATATATATATATATATATATATATATCTGCTGCTATGCTATATATATATATATATATATATATATAACTACTCTTTTTCATATATATATATATATATGCTACTTAATAACATATATATATATATATATATATATATATATATATATATATATGCTGTATATATATATATATATAATAACTATATATATAACTATATATATAACTATATATATATATATATATATATATATATATATATATATATATATGTGCTGCTGCTGCTGCTCTTCTCGCAGTGCGTTGTCATATTTTCGTTTTCTTTCGGAGGTAAGCGAGGTCAGGTGTCACCTCTACAGAACACTCTCCAGGCATTTCTGTCGGCGTATATTCTCCACTCCTCGACCTCTTCGATCGTCGTTCCTCTTGCTAACATGGCCTCGCCCACGTCGTCCATCCATCTTCTTTTCGGTCTGCCCACCGCTCTTTTTTCTGCAGGTCTCCAATCCATCATTCTTCTCTGCCCCTCCCTCACATCCATCCTCTTAACATGTCCGTACCATCTCAGCTGATTTCGTTGGACCTGTTCATTAATTGATTCGATCCTCAACTCTCGTCTTATTACTTCACTTCTTCTTCTATCCATCAGCGTCAATCTCCTGATCACTCTCAAAACTCTCATATCTGCCGCCTCCAATCTCCTCTTCTGCACCGTAGTCAGTGCCCAACATTTGGAGCCATATGTCAGTAAAGGTCTCAGCATTGATCTATATATTATCATTTTAATCTCTGTTGCTATTGATTTTTACCTCAGTATCGGGTATAGGGTTCCCACGTTTTTCGCGAACTTCTTCATTCTCTCATTTAGCTCTTCCTCCATTCCACCTCCACCTTCCAATATCACACCCAAATACTTAAATTTATCCACCTGACGCAATTCAATTCCCTCCAACATTATATTTATTTCTTTTCTTTCTCTGGCTATTTTCATTACTTCTGTCTTTTCTGTACTTATTTTCATATCCATTTCTCTCATTTGGGTGTTCCATCTGTCCATCACATCCTGCAGGTCTAGTCCCTTTTCTGTTCGCATCATCTGCTTACAGCAGAGTATGCTCTCCATTTATTCTTCTGCATATTCTTTTCAGATTATAGTCCATGTACATTACAAACAGCAATGGTGACAAGACACTACCCTGTCTCACTCCCATATTTACCTCAAACCATCTCTCTCTTCTTTGATCTGCTCTTATCATATTTCTGGACCCTTGATATGTACTCTTTATTACTCTTATAAGTTTTTGTGGTATCCCGTATTCCGGCTCTTCCATGATTTTCCATAGCTTTTCTCTGTTTACTCTATCAAAAGCTTTTTCCAGGTCTATAAATGCCACATCTGCCCTCCTATTTCATTCTATCGTTTTTTCTATTAAGGTTTTCATATAATATATTGATCCTGTTGTGCTTTTCCCGGCCCTGAAACCATACTGCCAGTCTCCTATGTTGTTATCAACTTTGTTTCTCAGCCTCCTCTCTAACACTCTTTTATAGATTTTACTGGCCACATTTAGCAGGGTTATTCCTCTATGATTATCACATTTCCTTCGATCTCCCTTCTTATATATAGGGCATATTATTGCTTCTCCCCACTCCGACGGTACACTCTCTCTGACCCACATTTCATTCAACAGTTCGTGAATCCATCCTTCAACTCCCTCTCCTGTCTTATACAGCTCCGCACTCAGCTCATCAGTTCCAAGGCTCTTCCCCCTCTTTAGTGTCTTGATTGCTGCTCTGACCTCTTCCATTGTTATTTCTTCCATCTCCTCCAAGTCTTCCTCTCGTTCCACACCTCCATCCACCTCCCCCCTTCAACATCCTCAAAGTTCAACAACTCTTCGAAATATTCCTTCCACCTTTCCATTATCTCTCTCTCCTCAATCAAAACCTCACCATCTTTATTCATTATTATACGTGTTTCTGGTTCCTTCTTGACTCTCATTCCTCTAGCTAGGCCATATATAAGCTTTCTTGTTCCCCTCACATCTTCTTTTAATTCCGCTCCAATATCCTCCCATGTTTGTCTTTTACTCAATTTCTTTATTTGCTCTGCATTGTTTCTAGCATCCACGTATATTAATCTGTTTTCTTCAGTTTTCCTCCTCATCCAGAGTCTATACTTTTTGTTTTTGTTGGTTATGGCTGCCTTTACTTCGTCATTCCACCATGCCGTTCTTTTCTTCTTCCCCTTTCCCACTATCTTTATTCCCAATACTTCTCTTGCTGTACTGTCCATGTTATCCTTAAATATCTTCCACTTTTCATCCACCGTTTCTCCTGTTATTATCTCCACTTCTCTCCTTTCTTTGATAGCTTCGTCAAATCTTTCTCTTATTAATCTATCATTCAATTTTTCTGTTTTGTATCTTTCCTTCGTAAACATCTTTGGTTTCTTCCTTTCCTTCCATTTCATTATTCCTATGACCATTCTGTGGTCAGAGTCCAAAGAAACACTCGGGAGTGCTTTTACATTTGTGAATATTTTTCTTTCATTAGTTAGTAATAAATCTATCATTGTTTTTTCTGTGTATCTTCCTTCTTCAGTATTCCACCTATACCAAGCCACTTCTTGTTTTCCTCATTCTTGAACCAGGTGTTCATTATGGTTAAATCGTTCCTCATTGCGAAAAAATCTATTAGTTGTTCTCCCTCTGTGTTTCTTTCTCCAATCCCAAACGCCCCCATCACTCTCTCCTCTCCCGCTCTTCTAGTTCCCACATGCGAGTTCAGGTCTCCCATTACTATCTTGAGTTCCCCTCTCACTTCATCATACAGCCTTTGTAGTTCCTCGTTAAATCTTTCCTTTTCCTCTGCGGGTCTTCCTCGATGTGGGGCATATGTTTGAATTATACTCATGGTCTCACCCCTCACCTTCATGGTCATTGCCATCATCCTTTCATTCATCAATACTGTTTCTATTACGTTCTTGTATAGCTCTGGTTTTACTATCATTGCGACTCCATGTCTCTTATATATTTATATATTTTATATATATATTTTCATATATATATATATATAAAGTACCTATGGCTAAAACTCTAAAAACTTAACTATCCTCTATCCGCATCCGCAATCCGCGGATAGTGATTTTAACTATCAGCATCCGCATCCACATCGCGGATAGTGAAACTATTGTCACTGTCCGCTACACCTCTAATATATATATATATAACCTTATATAGCATATAAATAAATAAAAATATATATACTATATATATATATATATATATATATATATATATATATATATATATATATATATATATATATATATATATATATATATATATATATATATATATATGTATATATATACCAACAACAACAACAATAATATATATATATAGCAACAACATATATATATATATATATATATACTGTTTATATATATATATATGCTGCTGTATATATATATATATATATATATATATATACTATATATATATATACTACGCTGCTCTCTTGCCATGCTCGTTAAAGACCTGCACGATACCCGTTAATTGACGTTTTACATCATCCATCGCCATTGCCCGACCAGAAATTTTCCTACTACATTCTTGCTTCCATTCTTGCCCGTCATTGTGGAATAATTAAAAATTAAATTAAAATTTAACACTTACAAGTTTCCGGATGTTCCTTTAATTTTCCTTTGGGAATGTTGTGTATTTTGTGCTTTTCTTTTATTTTGTTGTGTTGTGTATTTTGTGCCACTTTTGGAAGATTTGCAATAAAATGAGTTTCCTTATCTAATGTTCATTTTACTCCCAAATCAAGAAAATCCATACAGCATCAAAAATATATTAAGAATGAAGAAATTTCCTTAGATATATCTTTCGAAGTAGGCCATCGTCTAAGCTCTAATCAAAGATATGTGATATGCGTTGTTTGAGGAAAAAGTTAGATATGCTTTTATTGAATAGGGAAATAGCGTATATCTTGATGTCTTGAAGTTGTGACTTATATGGATGAATTATTGTCAACATTATTCTGTTAAGCAAGATTATCTCATGGGATTTTTCGGTCTGAACATTGTCTTGTCTCATATATTCTTTAAGCTGGTACCTATTAAATGTAAGATATCGGGAAACAAAGATTGTTTGTTAAGCAAATGAAAAAATTAAAGAGGGTGATGAATGCTGTGTATTTCTCAAGGAAAGAGAGAGTGAGGGGGAACGAAGTCACGTTTAAACAAATAATCTATTTTATGTGTATCACATAAAATGAATTTGGCGATGACTCTCTCTCTCTCTCTCTCTCTCTCTCTCTCTCTCTCTCTCTCTCTCTCTCTCTCTCTCTATCTCTCTCTTTATATATATATATATATATATATATATATATAGTATATATATATATATATATATATATATGCTTAATAACTATATATATATATATATATATACATTATAATAACATATATATATATATATATATATATTTTCTTTATATATATATATATATATATACTAAATATCTTCATCGTTATTGCAGTTATTAACATCATTACTATTTGTTTATTTAGTGAAAATAAATTTATGAGAAGAGTTTGTTCTCAAAGCATTATAAAAGGCTTTATGCAAATAGATGATAGGAAAAGTTTGTTAAAAATAATTTTTGCCGGTTCACTAAAACAAAAATGTGAATTCCCAAATTTATAATAATCAACGGTACCAACGAAATAATTAAAACACTAACAATGTGTGCATATAATCAAATATATGCACACTCTCAGACAGACACATAAATGACACACACGCTACCTGAACCTAAACACACACAAACACAAACTTTTACATATATATATATATAAATATATATATATACTTAACATATATATATATATATATATATATATATATATATATATATATATATATGCTGCCTATATATACTGCTTATACCATACCATATATATCACTATACTTATATATATATATATATAGGACCTTATAAAGTGACCATGGCCCTCAAAAATAATTTAGTATTAGGAGGATTTGGTAATGATTTTTATTTGCAGGTAAAGAAAAAGGTAAAAATTTGATTTATATAAAAAGAACTTACTTTTTTTTTATTTTTGAGCTTCAAATTGAGATTTATTTTCAAATTCATTTTATTTAATTTTTTAGTTTTTATTTCGACGTAAATATTTATTATTTGTGTCCACAATAAGTGTTGCTTATATATATATATATATATATATATATATATATATATATATATATATATATATATATATATATAATAACATATATATATATATATATATATATATATATATATATATATATATATATATATATATATATATATATATATATATATATATATATATATATATATATATATATATATATATATATATATATATATAATATATATATATAGATGGTCAGATTTTTAATGCTCACAGTATGTAACTAGAGAACGGTAGGTCCTACAGTAAAACAAATTATATATTTGGAATCAGCCGAAAATTCTAAGGATTGGATTTAACTTTTTTTTTGGCTGATTCATCGAATATATTTAAAAATTATTTCCCCCATTTACGGGGCTCGAGCCGATTCCTTTAGTAAAAGTAATACCAAAGTGTTTTGGAAGTAAATTTTTTTTTTTTTTTTTTAACTAAAGGAATACCTAAGGGTAAACCGAAAAGATGGCAGGAGTCGGGGTCTCTCGGCCTCCCGGTGGACGACGGGGGGACTAATCCCCCTCCGGGGATATTCTCCGGAACCCCGCTCTTTTTGATTTGGGTCTGTCGCGGGGGTTCGTCAGAACGCCATCTCTCCGGGGTAAACGTCCCCCTCCCTGTCCCCCCGTCAGCTCAGGCCCCCAAATTTGGTGAAATAATTTTGTTTTTGTTTTTTTTTAATAAACAGAAAAAAAAAAAAAAAAAAAAAAAAAAAAAAAAAAAAAAAAAACTTAAATTTTTAAAAAAAAAAAAAAATTATTTCACAAAATTTGGGGGAGCTCGAGGCGACCTTGAGGAACAGAGGGGACATTTCTTACCAGGAGAGTGGTCCGGAGGAACCACAACACCCAGACCAAGAGCAGGGGGTTCGGAGACCATCCCCGGAGAGAGGGATGACCCCGTCTCGTCCACCAGGAGGCCGAGACCCCCGCTCCGCCCTGCCATCTTTGCCGGTTTCACCATAGGGTATTCCCTTTGGTTAAAAAAAAAAAAAAAAAAAAAAAAAATAACTAAATGTCCCCCCGTCGGCTCGAGCCCCGTAAATGGGGGGAAATAATTTTTAAAATATATTCGATGAATAAGCCAAAAAAAAAAAAAAAAAAAAAAAAAAAAAAAAAAGTTAAATCCCATCCTTAGAATTTTCGGCTGATTCCAAATATATAATTTGTTTTACTGTAGGACCTGCCGTTCTCTAGTTACATACTGTGAGCATTAAAAAAATCTGACCATCTATATATATATATATATATATATATATATATATATATATATATATATATATATATATATATTTATATCTAAAAAAAATAAATATATATTATATATATATATATATATATATATATATATATATATATATATACAACACTTATTGTGGACACAAATAATAAATATTTACGTCGAAATAAACTAAAAAATTAAATAAAATGAATTTGAAAATAAATCAATTTGAAGCTCAAAAATAAAAAAAGTAAGTTCTTTTTATAGCAAATCTAAATTTTATTTTTTTAAAGCAGTATAATATCAAGGATGTAAACCTTTCCGATGAAAATTTTCTTTCAGTCATGTAAAAGGTCCAAGGTCCTATATATATATATATATATATATTTTTATATATATAGCTATTTTTATACTATATATATATATATATATATATATATATATATATATATATCTATATATATTTATATATATATCTATTCATAACACCGGTATATATATATATATATATTTGCTCTATATATATATATATATATGCTCTGCTATATATATATATATATATAAATATATATTCTTATGTATATAAACCTTACCATTCTATTGCTATATTTATACTTCTATATATATATATATATATATATATATATATATATGCTCTTTGTATAGCAACCTTATATAACCATAACTAACAACATATATATATATATATATATATATATATATATATATATATATAACTGCTATATATATATATATATATATATATTTAAACAGAACATAAGGAAGGTAAAAAATTACTGCCTTCTCCGGGTTTGAGCACCGTATGTTGCGAAGTAATGAGGGACAATGCTCGATGCTTTTACGACTGAGCTATCAGCCAACCCAAAAAGTTGAGGTTCAAGAACAGTTTTAAAACAATCGAGTTCCCTTCAGCGACATCACCAGGTGTCCAGCCTGTCCTATCCTCGTTCTTAATAATATGTAGTTGTTAAATATTGCATAATCGCAATTTATTATTTAGATCTAAACAAAAAAGGCACTTAAAAGTGGGAAGGTAAAATAGTATTTTTTGGGTTGAGGGATTAGCTCAGTAGTAAAAAGCATCAGAACATATTGTCTCATTTCGCAACATTTGAGGGCATAACGGGGTGTGTTGAGCAGGAACATGAGGATGTCCCTGCTGCCAACAATTTTAACAAGCAAATATTGTTGGATGAATAATATTTTAATGCAGCTTTGTGATCTCTTTCTTTTTATTTTCGGGGTTCTTTCAGGTATTGATGCAACAACGAAATAGTTTTCCCAATTCCGATGAAATTTGGTAGGACTCCGACACTTGCCCACCGGAGGAGATAAAAATTTAAGAAAACATCGAATAGAGATGAATGATCAAAGGAAATGTGAAGGAACTCTTGCTGGTTACGTTTTTAGAAAGAAGATATGGGTCATCGAAGGCTTTACTTCTTTACCAAGAAATCACAATCAACCTTTTAGATACTGGTAAATAAATAAAAATAGAACCCTACAGTTAAACACACAGAAAGGGGCTGGGGGAATCAAAGACACATACAATATCCCAAATGAAACTCGTACTATTCAAAAAAAGACCCCCATAAATCTGTTATGGTATGAATAGAGACTGGCTGGAATCTGTGGACAGAGAAAAAGATTTGTGTGTGATATTATAAGCAGTAATTTGAAATTGGTTCATCAGTGTTTGGAAACAAGGAATAGGAGTCAATAACATAGTGTATACAGTAGCATAATAATAATAATATTAATATTAAAATATAATAGATTAATAGTGATTGATAGTGAAATATAGTGAATTTTTGTTTGAAATATAGTTTAGCTTTTTAATAATAATATTAATAATGATAAAATAATAATATATGTATATGCGTATGTATCTATGTATGTGTTTGTATATGTATGTATAAGTAAATGTTGTTTTTGTATTTTATATTTATTTATACTAAAAAAGCCCCTGGTAGATCAGTGGTAAAGAGCACTCGCCAAACAGAGGTCCCAGGTTGCCAACTGGTAGGGTGGGAGAGAATGTGAGCTATTCTCTCCTTGAGCTTGGCTTCGTCACTCTGACGTTAATAGAGTACCCCCTCCTAGATTAGGGCTCTGACCGTGAGCGCTGGTGTTTATCTTCTGTAAAAAATAAAAATAAATCGCAGTGTTACTTACAAGAGCAAGGAAGTTTTAAATAAGCTGCATAATAGCTATATTAGGTCAATATCACAAGTTTGGGCCCATTATTTAAGAAAAGACATATTTATGCTGGAGGGGAGTGCAGCCTGAATCAACAAGGGTGATTTATGGCTTTGAGAATTTGAAACTATAAGGAGGGTGAAGGAGCTAGGCATTCTTTACATGTAGACAGGCGATTTCCTTTAGGGATATGATATAAGTCTTTCAAAAATGTTTTACATGCCTCGATAATAATCGAATCAACCACATAAGCAAGATTTATGCAAGTGAAACAGGGACATAGTAGGGGAAATTTAGGAAGAAAGTTTGCCATTTTGACGAAGAAAACACTCGTTCAGTAATAGTTTGCCCCAGGTGTTTGCACAGAGAGGTGCAGGCTTGGCATTTGAGGAAGGTTTGGATAGGTATATGGGAGCAGTATGTCGGCGTATACGCAATTAATATTATGACTGAACAAAGTGGACTTGTGTGAATTAGTCGAGGATTAAACTGCATGCTAGAATGACGACAATATCTTTGCGCTAAATACTTGTCATGTGCTTAGCATGTACCTTACTCCTCAGTGTTTTGCTTTTGGTAGTAGCGCTGGTACATATATTATTGACCTTTAGTTGTGCTGGATATTGACAAGAGCGCCTCATAGTGTTGCTTTTGAATGTTGATAAGCATATATTTGATGAATGTTGCACTTTAGTTTGACTGGGACAGTCTCGAAAGGCCCATGTTGGTTCTTACTCTCTCTGTATTTCTTAAGTATTACTTGGTATCTCGGGGTTAAAAAGTTTCCAAGGCATACCTATAGGAATTGTCGTAACTTGATTTTCGGCTTTTAAAATTCGCTAATTAAAGGAAATTCTATTTAATGCTCAAGAAAGAAGGGTGTCCACCGAGGAACAAACAACAAATTTAACTTACTTTTTACAAAAACGAGCTTACTGAGAATAAAAAGTGCTGAAGGAAACATAAATATATGACTACAATATAATAATCGAAGATAATAAAACATAGGAAAACCCAGGGTAATAGAAGAATCAAAACTGTTGTGAGTGGCATCTCTGCAAAACAGGTAATATATTCTGACAGTTGAAACTGTCGTTTGCAATATTATCAGTGTGGGCACATAAATCTGCAAAGGATTTGCAAGAATGAAAGAGAAATGGCTAAAATTTTTATGATTATTGCCGATTCTTATTAACATAAAAATCATTTAAACCCCATTTGCCCCCAATGCCTGTCCCAATCTAAACCCCGTACCTGGGAAAAGATGAAGATTTAATTTTTTTTTTTTTTTTTTTTTTTTTTTTTTTTTTTTTTTTTTAAACTGGGGATTTCTACTTTTATTGTTTGATTTAAATTTTGGTAATTTGTTTTCACTAAATCAAAGTTAAATATTTTTTTTTTAACTGTAATTCGCAAATCAATAAATGTTTCAAACTAAGTTTATTTTTTGTTTATTAGCTCGTTTCCTTAGCGTCCGCCATCTTACCCCGAGTTTCTCAATATATATATATATTATATATATATATATATAATATTATATATTATATATATATATATATATATATATTATATATATATATATAATATATATATTATTATATACTATATATAATATATATATATATATATATAATATAAATATATATATAATAATATATATATATATATATACTATATATATATATATATATTATATATTATATATATATATATATATATATATATATCTCTATATATATAATATATATATATATATATATATATATATATATATATATATATATATATATATATATATATATATATATATATATATATTATATATATATATATATATATATTATATATGATTTTAGATATATATATATAAAATATATATATATATATTATATAATATATATATATATATATATATATATATATTTATGCCATTTTAATTTCAGCGGTCCAAGCCGATTTCCATTAAACTTTCAAGAAATGCTTGAAATGAAGTAAAATGAACAAAAACGTAAAAAAAAATAAGGAAATGATTCTAAAAAATATTATGAAGTCGCACAATTTGATAATGATAACATAAAATCGTATATTACTACTTTTCACGAGTTTTATGCTTCTTTTTTGTATTATTTTTCCAGCACTCACGAGTCAGGGGGGTGAGGAAGATCTCCCGTAGACAATTGTTTGTCTGCTGCACGTTAGTAGTATCCAACACATTTCGAACCTATGCTAGAAACCGCAAACCGCAAAGATGGATCTTTTTCTAGCTTCTAGCACGTGCCGACCTATATGATGGAATACACCCGATATTAGTGTCTACCCCTATGTTATTCGGTACGGGGAGTCGATTAGTGTGTATTAGAAGGTGCTAGAATGGTTCCTTGTATGAGTTAGCCCCCCACCCCCCTTTTCTAGCACTTTCTAGCACGACATATCCTACGTCATAGAATACGGCTAATAATGGTGTCTATCCCTAGGTTATAAGGTACGGGGAATCAAATGGTGTATATTAGAATGTGCTAGGATGCTTCCTTCTACGAGTTATTACCCCACCCCCCTTTTCTAGCCTTTTCTAGCACGACATATCCTACGTCATAGAACGGCTAATATTGGTGTCTATTCCTATGTTATAAGGTATGGGGAATCGATTGGTGTATATTAGAATGTGCTAGGATGCTTCCTTGTATGAGTTAGCCCCCGCCCCCTTTTCTGAGCCTTTCTTTCTAGCATGAAAATATCCTACGTCATAGAAACACCAAATATCGTGTCACCCCTATCGTTATAAGGTAATGAAGATTAGATTGGTGTATATAGAATGTGCTAGGTTGGTCCTTCTACGAGTTAGGTACCCACCCCCCTTTCTAACCCATCTAGTGCGATATATCGTATGTGTCGGAATATACCCGATATTGGTATCGATTAGTACATAATCGACACTGCTGAATCGATTTCTGTGGTTTACGACGGAATCGATTCATTCCTAACAAGAGTTAGTATTAGATATTACCCTACCCCCCTTTTCTAATGCAGCTGTACAACATTTTTGTTTCTGGAGTTACGAAACCGAGTTTTAGAGGGTTTAGTATGTTTTGATGTATGCCGAGTCGATTGCCGCTATTGCCGAGCGTGGCGTTTCAGCCGTTTGCGTTTTAGAAGGCAACCAACATGCGTTTTCCGTAGAGGGCGTACCCTTGCGTAAAACCTATCATGAACGGGCTTGTCACACGGGGTAGATGTCTTCAAAATAAGATCCCGTAAGTTACTTTCCCGCAAACGCCAGTCCCCATGGCCCCCGGTGGGGGTCATTTATGGGGTAAGAAATGACACCAAATGACATATCTTAGCAAAAGTGGTGTTAGAGTCATCGTATCCTCTTCAAACTTGGTCCCAGCCCCCCAAAAACGTAAAAATAGACTTAGAAAGCTGAAATTTGGTGAGTGTATAGAAGAGAATAAATGAAATAGAATGGCTATGTTAAATTAATTGGCGAACCATATGGGGCCGGAGCCGGAGCTGGTGATTGCGGTGCCAGAATGGAATTCTGGCTCCAGCTACATATTAGGACAAATGAGGTGTCTACATCTATGTTTTCAATGGTGTAGAATTCATTTTTGATGGTTTCAGTTGGCCTAGCTGGTTCTAGCTTCTAGCACGACATGTCCTACATCCTAGAATACACCCAATATTAGTACCTACCCTATGTTATAAGGTACGTGGAGTCGATTGGTGTATATTAGAAAGTGTTAGGATGCTTCCTTCTACGAGTTAGTACCCAATCCCTTTTCTAGCACTACTAGCAATCCTACGTCATAGAATACACCTAATATTAGTGTCTACCCCTATGTTATAAGGTATGAGGATTCGATTGGTGTGTATTAGAAGGTGCTAGGATGCTTCCTTCTATGAGTTAGTAATAGACATTACCCCTACCCCCCTTTTTCTAGTGCAAGTATTCAACTTTGTT
Organism: Trachelipus rathkii; assembly: GCA_015478945.1. Classification (NCBI taxonomy): domain Eukaryota; kingdom Metazoa; phylum Arthropoda; class Malacostraca; order Isopoda; family Trachelipodidae; genus Trachelipus; species Trachelipus rathkii. The sequence goes on along the minus strand of JABUQX010057248.1, from coordinate 17,726 downwards.
ATTTTTCGAGCTAGAGAGTTGAACTTGGTGTCTACCTCTATGTTTCGAGGTATGCCGAGTTGATTTCTGGCATTACCGAGTGGATCGGAGCTTTCCTTGAGGTCTTTTTTGCACCGGTGCTGCGGTGCTCATTTATATTTTTTGGTTTTTTAAAGGCTTTTCTGGTTAAAGATATTCTCTTCAAACTGGCCTACCACATGGTTTTGATGAAGGTGCCTCCTGCTGGGTCGAGGTTTACCGCCAATCGCGTCCATAAGGAGGGGAGGGGAGTCTGGCCCCCAAAACCAGGAAAGGGACTTAGAAGGTTAAATTTATGATGAAAAGAAGAATAAATGAAATATGACCCTAATAAAGTTTTTATGTGACGGAGCCACTATGAAGTCAAAGCCGGAGCAGGAAAGCCGGAGCCGCGAGTTTGCGATTGCGGCGGCCCCCCCCAGACTGGAATTTCTGGCTCAGCTGCAATTGAGTCAATTGATGTGTTTATATATGTTTCAAAGAACATAGATTCCGAATTTTTGGGTTTCATATAACCCCAAAATGAGTTGAGTCCATCGTGAAAAGCCTGAAGAAGAAAAAGAAGAGTGCAAGACAAGGAGGAGGAGGAAGAAGAAGAAGAAGAAGAAGAAGAAGAAGAAGAAGAAGAAGAAGAAGAAGAAGAAGAAGAAGAAGAAGAAGGAAGAAGAAGAAGAAGAGGAAGAAGGAGGAAGAAGAAGAACAGAAGAAGATGAAGAAGAAGAAGAAGAAGGAGGAAGAAGGAAGGAGAAAGAAAGCAATGAGAAAGAAGAAGAATATTGTTAGTTTTAGAGTCCGTATGCACACGGTCTTAATATATAATATATATATATATATATATATATATATTATATAATTATATATATATGAATCTATGCAAACCTGTCTCGGAATTTTGTTCTATATATATTATTTAAATAAAAATATATATATATATATATATAAATATATATAATATATATATATATTATATATATATATATATATATATATATATATATATATATATATATATATATATATATTATATATATATATATATTATGAACTATCCTATACCTTTCCGTGATTGGTTGAAATATCCCTTATCTCTTAGACTTGTGTTTGTTCCAGTAATATTACATTATTCTTTCTCTCGAAACTTATTTCATCGTCATATTCGTTTTAGATTTGAACGTGGTAGAAGGTTGTGCTCTGTCTTAAAAGTGTTCTTATTTCCCATGATGTATATTCCTACCGTTAGAATGGTTCGTCTTGATAAATACACCTCTATACGTGACATTGTGCATTGGGAAATCAATATTCCGAAAAGTGATGTATCCTTCTTATATACAAGAAAGCCAGACGGTTTTACCTACTTCAGATGTAGTGACCAATATGAATATAACAGACGTGTTTTTATGAGTTCCGACGAATTACTTTGTGTATGCCAACATGCTGAAGAATGGGTGAATGAACACTTTAAGTCACACAGTGTATTAAATCGTTGGGAAATAGTTATCAGTGGGGGTGGAAATCATGATGATAAGAAACTTACTTTAACCTTCTCTAAATATCTAGATACGAATATTATGGATATTAGAATATGGCAGAGACGCGAAGATACAGGACTATTTAACCCCACAATATATGGTTTCTATATTAGAGGCACATCCCAGATAAAATATATGGGTCGAGTTCGAGAGAAAATGTTAAAACAGCTGCGTAAAACAGAAATGTTAACCGATTATGTTACTGCAGCTCATTATATGTTATACGAGGCATATTATACATTTAAAAAACTGTTACCTAAAGATTCGGAAAATATAATTAATCAGTTCTTAGCTTCGATAGATGTTCATACCTTTATTCGTCAGCTTGAAGAATCCCTTTACGTGAATGATCCTGACCCAAAACATATGGTAGTGTCAGGGAGAGAACTTGCCTCGTATGTACTCTGGGATGGAGTTGAGGAATTGAAAAAGTATATTAGATCTAATAACGAAGATAACTGGCATTTGTGTAAGGACTTGGACCGATTAAATCTTAATGATGTCTCGTAAGCCAGCATTCATGTAAGGAACATTCAAATATATATATATATATATATATATATATATATATATATATATATATATATATATATAATATATATATATATATATATATATATATATATATATATATATATATATATATATATATATATATATATATATATATATTCTCGGGATTATTTATTATTATTATTATTATTATTATTATTATTATTATTATATTATTATTATATTAGAATTAGTTTGATAAAATTATTCTTACCCATTATTATTATTAAATTTTTTATTATTATTATTATTATTATATTATTATTATATTATTATTATTATTATTCTTATTATGTTTGTTTCAGTTTTAATATCGTGTTTTGTTTTGTTTTGTCAAAGATCATTTTTTCTACAATTGTTAATTTATGAATATGACCTCCTTTGTATACATATATTATCAGGTTAGTTTGTATATGCCTAATCCTTCTGTAAACATGTTTGTCGCTGTCGATGTAAGGCGTGATTATATGGACTTTCTGAGTTGATAAGGAGGTTATGTTGTAATCTTGTTTACTTTCTTATGATTGGTTGAAAATATATTATCTATAGATTTGAGACTGTTTTATATACAAAGTTTCTTCAGTACGATATTTCCAACTGAGCTAACACCATGGCTTCTCTTCACACTCCCAAACTTGTTAACGACATATTTACGAGGACCTTTGTTATTCCCGAAGCTGTATCTTTTATATTTATTCGTAAACCTAATGGTGATCGTTACATTGCCTGTATTCCTACGGTAGGTGTACATGATACACCTTTGTTCATTTCTGTTGAAGAATTCCTCCGTATTATTGATACCGTGGAAGAATGGGTAAAGGCTGAGTATGTGATATCTGATACATCGAGTCATAGTGAAATATCCAATAGAAACGAAGGCGAGAGGGGTATTAATAGAATAGATGTTGTTTTCTCATATTGCGATAGTGTTAAAAGTATTGATGTACGTAATTACTGGAAACCTTACTCAGCTAACACATTCATACGTACAAGAATAGGGTTCTGTTTACATTCGCAAGAGAATATTACAACATTGTTAAAAATAAAAGAAGAAATATTAATGCATCTTGACAATGTCGACATACTTGACGAATTAATACATCTAGCCTATGGCTTGTTTTATAAAATTTACACTGAAGTATGGGGATTACCTTATAATAGAATGTATAGCAGCTTGCTAACGACAACTAATGTTGATACCTTTACTTCTCTTTGGCATGAGAGAATGCAATCTATAGAGCCTGAATATGCTGAAGAATGGGTTGGTGCATCTCGAGATATTTATTCCTATGTTATTTCAAAAGGAATAGGAGCTTTGGAGACTTATATAGAGAATGCACAGTTTCAACTTCACCCCATGTCTTCTGCGCAAATGTATTAATATATATATATATATATATATATATATATATATATATATATATATATAATATATATATATATATATATATATATATATATATATATATATATATATATATATATATTTAAAAACTTGTGTGTTCTGTAATATTTTAAAAATATCTGTATGTAAACAACATTGTATATCTCGTTAATATATATATATATATATATATATATATATATATATTTTTTATATATATATATATATATATATATATATATATATATATATATATATATATATATATATATATATATATTATATATATATATATATATTATATATATATATATATATATATATATATATATATATATATATATATACTTTTTCAGTAAAATTATTTTTTTTTAAAATCTTGTTTTAACTCACCCTTACTATGTATTATTATGTTGTGTTTAAGTTTGTAAAAGAAAAAAAATGAGGGATATATATATTTTTATTAATATCATATTTTTTAAAGCAGTAAACAGTAAAACACGAGTAGGGTGAGGGGGGTGGGGCACCCCTGGTGGCTGTTTGCTTGTAGTTGTTTTACCTGCTTTATTGCTTTTAGGTCCCTAATCATGTTTTTTCGTGGAAAATTTTGACCACCTTTTTCACCCGAACAATGTTTTAAAAAAAATGTTTTTCAAAAATAAAAATGTTTTCACCAAAAGAAAATGTTTTTCAAAAAACAAAAATGTTTTTCATCAAAAAGACAATGTTTTTCAAAAAACATTTGTATTTAATACATGAAAAATATAAATCTTATCCTTCAACTTAACTTTAACTTAACTTTAACTTTAACTTTATCTATAACTTTTAACTTTAACTTGGTAATGAAACAGGTTTTCTATAAATAAAAATGTCTCAGTTTGAAAAAAAAAAATGTAAGACCATGTGCATCGACTCTTATTAAACTATTCTTCTTCTTTCTCATTCTTCTTTCTCCTTCCTTCTTCCTCCTTCTTCTTCTTCTTCTTCTTCTTCTTCTTCTTCCTCTTTCTCTTTCTCCTTCTTCTTCTTCTTCTTCTTCTTCTTCCTCCTCCTCCTTTGTCTTGCACTCTGTGCTTTTCTTCTTTTTTCCTTCGAGAGGGGGGTCTCAAACTCATTTTGGGGGTTATGAAAACCCCCAAAATTCGGAATCTATGTCCTTTGAAACATATATAAACACATCTCAATTGACTCAATATGCAGCTGAGCCAGATTCCAGTCGGCTGCCGCAATCGCAAACTCCGGCTCCGGCTCTGACTCATGTGCTCCGTCACATAAACTCATTAGTCTATTTCATTTATTCTCTTCTATTCATTCATTAAATTTCAACCTTCTAAGTCCTTTTCCTGGTTTTGGGGGCTCAGACCCCCCCTCCTTGGACGCGATGGCGGGAAACCTCGGACCCAGGCAGGCGGGACCTTCATCAACCATGGTAGCCAGTTTGAAGAGAATATCTTTAACCAGAAAAGCCTTTAAAAACCAAAAAATATAAATGAGCACCGCAGCACCGGTGCAAAAGACCTCAAGGAAAGCTCCGATCCACTCGGTAATGCCAGAAATCAACTCGGTATACCTCGAAACATAAAGGTAGACACCAAATTCAACTCTCTAGCTCGAAAAATAACAAAGTTGAATACGTACACTAGAAAAAGGGGGGTAGGGGTACTAACTCGTAGAAGGAACCATCCTAACAACTTCTAATACACACCAATCGAATCATCACACCTCAAAACATAGGGGTAGACACTAATATTAGGTGTATTCTATGATGTAGGTCACGCTTGCTAGAAGTGCTAGAAAAGGGATTGGGTACTAACTCGTAGAAGGAAGCATCCTAACACTTTCTAATATACACCAATCGACTCCACGTACCTTATAACATAGGGTAGATACTAACATTGGGTGTATTCTAGGATGTAGGATATGTCGTGCTAGAAGCTAGAACCAGCTAGGCCAACTGAAACCATCAAAAATGAATTCTACACCATTGAAAACATAGATGTAGACACCTCATTTGTCCTAATATGTAGCTGGAGCCAGAATTCCATTCTGGCACCGCAATCACCAGCTCCGGCTCCGGCCCATATAGTTCGCCAATTAATTTAACATAGCCATTCTATTTCATTTATTCTCTTCTATACACTCACCAAATTTCAGCTTTCTAAGTCTATTTTTAGTTTTTTGGGGGGCGGGGACCCCACCCCCTTTGACGTAGCGGCTTGAAACATTGGATGCAACAATGTTGCAACATATAAAGTAGGCGTGCCAAGTTTGAAGAGGATACGATGACTCTAACACCACTTTTGCTAAGATATGTCATTTGGTGTCATTTCTTACCCCATAAATGACCCCCGGCTGGGGCCCTGGGGACTCTGGCGTTCGGGAAAGTAACTACGGGAATCTTATTTTTGAGACATTCTACCCCTGTTTGACACCCGTCATGATAGGTTTTTGACGAAGGGTACGCCATCTACGAAAAAACGCATGTTGGTGCGTTCTAAAACCGCAACGGCTGAAACGCCGCGCTCGGCAATAGCGGCAATCGACTCGGCATACATCAAAACATACTAAACCCTCTAAAACTCGGTTTCGTAACTCCAGAAACAAAAATGTTGTACAGCTGCATTAGAAAAGGGGGGTAGGGTAATATCTAATACTAACTCTTGTTAGGAATGAATCGATTCCGTCGTAAACCACAGAAATCGATTCAGCAGTACCGATTATGTATTAATCGATACAAATATCGGATATATTCCGACACATACGATATATCGCACTAGATGGGTTAGAAAGGGGGGTAGGGGTATATTCGTGAAGGTACCAACCTAGCACATTCTAATATACACCAATCGAATCCTCATACCTTATAACATAGGGATAGACACCAATATTAGCCGTATTCTATGACGTAGGATATTTCATGCTAGAAAATGTTAGAAAAGGGGGGCGGGGGGCTAACTCGTAGAAGGAAGCATCCTAGCACATTCTAATATACACCAATCGATTCCCCATACCTTATAACATAGGAATAGACACCAATATTAGCCGTATTCTATGACGTAGGATATGTCATGCTAGAAAAGGCTAGAAAAGGGGGGTGGGGTAATAACTGTAGAAGGAAGCATCCTAAGCACATTCTATATACACCATTCGTTCCCCGTCCTTATAACCTCAGAGATAGACAACCATTATTAGCCGTATTCTATGACGTAGGATATGTCGTGCTAGAAAGTGCTAGAAAGGGGGGTGGGGGCTAACTCATACAAGGAACCATTCTAGCACCTCTAATACACACTAATCGACGCCCCGTACCGAATAACCTAAGGGGTAGACACTAATATCGGGTGTATTCCATCATATAGGTCGGCACGTGCTAGAAGCTAGAAAAAGGTCCATCTTTGCGGTTTGCGGTTTCTAGCATAGGTTCGAAATGTGTTGGATACTCTCACGTTTGGTCTATTGCGGCCTTCATTATTTTGTTTTCAGGTTTATTTCCCGAGCTTTATTTTACGTTTAAGTTTCATGAAAATCAGGTTGGACCGCGCTAATATATTATATGTATATATATAAATTATATATATTTATATATTATATATATTATTATATTATATATATATATATATATATATATATATATATATATATATATATATATATATATATATATATATATATATATATATATATATATATATATATATATATATATATAATATATATATATATATATTATATATATATATATATATATATATATATATATATACTATATATATATATATATATATATTACTATATATATAATATATATATATATATATATATATATATATATATATATATATATATATTATATATAATATATATATATATATATATATATATATATATATATATATATATATATATATATATATATATATATTTTTTTTTATTTTTTATATATATTTTTTTTATATATATAAATATATATATATATATATATATATATATATATATATATATAATATATATAATATATAATAGGCCCTTTTAGGTATTTCATCACGACATTTTATTTTTATAAAAGAATTTATGGATTCGGACAAGTTATTTTTTTAACTTTTTAGTGTGAAGCTCAAAAATGATATAATATACATAGTATAAATTTTACCGAGGAAACTGTAAAAAAAAAAAAAAAAAAAAAAAAAAAAAAAAAAAAAAAAAAAAAAAAAAAAAACATATCTCAAAAACAATAGCTACAGGGAAAAGGAATACATTTTTGGAATCCTTGTAAAATTTTGGTTAGGAAAATGTAAAAAAAAAAAAAATAAATAAACATAAAAATTGGCTTTTTTGGGGGGGGGAGCTCGAGCCGGCGGGGACATAGTATATATATATATATATATATTATATATATATTATATATATATATATTTAATATTTGCAAACAGCTATACGATATATATATATATATATATATATATATATATATATATATATATATATATATATATATTATTTTTGTTAAAGGTATTACACGGCAATGTAGGGGGCTCGAGCCGACGGGGAACACAGGGGGGGACGTTTTCCATACCCCGTAGGGGAGGGGCGGAGGAACCCCCGCGACACCCAAATACCAAAGAGCGGGGGTTCCGGAGACCCTCCCCGGAGGGGGGGAAATAGTCCAACCCCGTAGTTCACCGGAAGGCCGAGAGACCCCGACTCCTGCCATCGGTGCGGTATACCCTTGGGGTATTCTTTAGTTAAAAAAAAAAAAACAAATTTTACTAGAAAGTCTATTTATTTTAACGAGTAACGTATAAAAAGTCTCTAAATAGGCTTTCTACTCATATTACTATAATTATTAACAATAATTTATTTTTATTTTTTTTATTTTTTTTTTTACATTTTCTTAACTAAAATTTTATCTAAAAAGTATTCCTTTTCCCTGTAGCTATTGTAGTTTTTTTTTTTTTTTTTTTTTTTTTTTTTTTTTTTTTTTTTTTTTTTTTTTTTTTTTACGCACTAAAATTGTACTAGCATTCCAGCAATGTATTCCTTTTCCCGGTAGCTGTTGTAGTTTTTGAGATATGGATTGTGGCTCTTCTAGAGGCTGACCATTTATTTATTATTATAAGGTATTTTTTTCTCTCAATAAATGTTCAAAAGAATTGTTTTTCTTTAATTTGTAACTTTTTTGAACTTCACAATAAATTAAATATATTTATTTCGTATGAATAGTTCTTATTTTTTAACTTAAGTTAAAGCTAAATTTTTTGTTCGAAAGCATTCATTTGTCAGAAAATAATAAATGTCGTGATGAAGTAAAAAAGGTCATATATATATATATATATATATATATATATATATATATATATATATATATATATATATATATATATATATATATATATATATATATATATATATATATATAATATATATATTTTATATAAAAATATATATATATATATATATATATATATATATATATATATATATATATATATATATATTAATTGGGACAAGTAGTTTTCAGGCTCCTATTTCTTATATAGGCACAGAATAATGAATTGGATAATATATAACTAGCGGGAATTAACTGGCGTGTGGGAAAGGTGTGGGAGGGGGTGAGAATCCCGGACCACATAGGGACTCCCTCCTTGAAGCTGTAAACCCCCGGCAAACTTCATATCTTTTGCGCATTTACACTTAGAATGTTGTTTTTAATATATTTTAAGCTTTACCTGCAACAGTTTTTCCTCCTACGCTACCAGTATGGAACATGGTAATGGGTGTCCCTATCAAGTAACCGATGAAAACTCAAGCTCACGTTCCTCCCTTGTGAGTATCAACTAACTCTTATAACCTCGCTAACTTACTGCTAATACTAACGAAAAGAGCCAGTACTTGACACGGTTAGATAGATGTAGAAATATGGAAGTAACGAGATTGCGTTACAAAGAAAAGAAGTATCTACAATCCCAATGAGACCCAGTCTAAATACAGAGAGAAAGATAGACACCTAAATTTAATGCTATTGTAATCATAAGAATCTCAAGTTACCAGGAATATGGAAGAAAGTTGTACTCGAAATTTTACATCTAAGATATGTTGTGTATTAAGGTGTTGGCCAATTTTGGATATTTTTGATATTTTAGTACTTAATCTTTTCTACCGTACAAATTAACAGAAAAGTATCTGTGATACCATAGGAAAAATATCTAATCGGAAAGAAATTTTTTTGATGAGAAGTGGGTTTTCTCTTCTTAAATATGCTCCGTTCGGTGAAGTTTATCAAAGGATCTCTTTACTTTATTAATTTTTAAAGCAAGATAACGATTTTGAAACACATTTTAGCAGTAGATCAGTTCGCCCTTTGTTTAGTGTAGGAATTATAGTTACATATGTCTTAACCGAAGTGCAATTGAGGTCTACCTGTGATGAATAGGACAAACCCTTTTGGGTTTTAGTGGTGTCCTTATACCACTTCAGCCCCGGAATAAAATCGTGCGTTGACTTAAATGTTACAATTAAAACAACATTCGACAAAGTTACTCACAGTATATAGCGTAACAAAACTTTTAATAGTAGAAGTATAAACAAATTATAAATTAAACTACACAGCTACATAAACGAATGTCCCAATGTATGGAGAAATCTTGCTCGTAAAAATGAGGCACCTCAAAAGATGGAAGTTAAGGTGAAGGCGAACAGGTAGAAATAAAGAAACAGACAAGTAGATGTTTAATATTACATGCTGA
>JABUQX010057248.1:0-2500 GCA_015478945.1 Trachelipus rathkii | reverse complement strand
ACTGCACCCTCGCTGTTGCGTAAAGCAAGGGCATTTACCATCTACTACGATGAGCAAAAGGAAACGCCGTTTAACTTTTCTTCCCAGAAGAATAAGGCAAAATGTCAGTACTTAGAGGGATGATCTATCTCAGACTTCCCCGCTCACACTCTGGGATCAAGTATTGACATGCCTTGATTCTCTCTAGGAAGCATAGTAAATCTTCAGAGAAGTAAATGATGGGTTTCCTTTTTGCTTATCGTGGCCTCGAGGTGGTAACACGCCTGCTTTACCAACAGCGAGGGTGCGGGTACGAACCCAGCAGGGAAAGGTTAATTATCTTCATCATTTTACGAACTGTGAGCGTGTATTATCAGTTCTAAATTTGTTACTGATACCATTGCTCCCTGAATCAAACTCCGTGTGACCCTTGACCCGAGTGTGAGCGGGGAAGTCTGTCAAAGGTCAATGTCTAAGTACTGACATGCCTTATTCTTCGGAAGATCGTAATCTTTCAGAAGTAAACGGCGCAGTTTCCTTGTGTGCTCATCGGGGTCAGGTGGTAACACGCCTAATTTACTAACAGCGAGGATGCGGGCTCAAAACCCAGCAGGAAAGGTTAATTATTCTTATCATTTTATGAACTGTGAGCGTATGTTAGCAGTTCTAAGTTTGTTACTGATACCATGCTCCCTGAAATCAAACCCTGTGTGACCCTTGACCCGAATGTGAGCGGAAGTCTGCCAAAGGTCCCTGTCTAAGTACTGACATGCCTTATTCTTCTGGGAAGATAGTAATCTTTCAGAAGTAAACGGCGGGTTTCCTTTTGCTCATCGTGGTCAGGTGGTAGATGCCTGCTTTAATAAAAAACGAGGGTGCGGGTTCGAAACCAAGCAGGGGAGGTTAATTATCCTTATCAATATATATATATATATATATATATATATATATATATATATATATAATATATATATATATATATATATATATATATATATATATATATATATATAATAAATATATATTATATATATATATATTATATATATATATATATATATATATATATATAATATATATATATATATATATATATATATAATATATACTATATTATTTATAGTATATATATATATATATTATATTTAGAAAAGCAATTTTAAAACCACTAAGAAATAAACAGGGAATTTAAAAAAAATTAAAAAAATTATTAAGAAGTTTACGTTGAGACTCACTGACTTAGTCTCCTCCTAAGAACTAACAATGAAAATAAATTTTAATCTTAACAATTAAATAAAAATAAAATATAAAAGTAAAATACATACAACTAAAAAAACAAAAGGCGACAAAAAATTTGATTCACTTTCTTGAATATAATGTTTTTTTAAGATAAGAATCTTCTTGTTATTTGATCAAAATTAAAAAATCCCTCAGCCTATATTGAAATTACACTTAGTAGAAATGAAAAAAAGATTCCATACTGATTTAGATTTTTATCTGTAGATTTAAAAAAAAAAGTTGCACCTTCCCAATCGACCAATTGATCATTTTGAAGATAAGCCTAAAAATGGCATTACTGGTTCTTCCTCTTCTAACTTTCGCCTTTATGTGATACCTAATTCCTAACCCTTGAGGTCTTTAAAGTTTCACCAAAATAAGAGTTCTCACATGAGTTAACAAGGATCTTATAAACCCCACCAGGCCACATTCCAATTTAGACAGTATTATTTTTAATTAAAATTTGTGAAAGAGTATCGGGAAAGCTAAAAACCAATTTTTATTATCAAATAAACGATTAAGCATAAACTTGATGTCAAGAAGTCGAGGTGAGAAAGGGATGACTTTAATATTTTCAGATATGTAGGGATTGTGTTCTCTCAACCCAAAAAAAACTAGAGAAAGGAAGTTCACATTTTCAATGAATTAAAAAATGGCTTTTGGATAATTTTTCAAAATTTCGAAACCTATAATCAATTTCTTGTTTAAGATATTCAGGATCACAGTAGTTGAAAGATCTTAAAAACATATATGTTCTTTTACTTGTATGTAATTTTACTTTTATATTTTTTATTTTTTATTAATTTTGTTAAATTAAATTTATTTTCATTGTTAGTTCTGAGGAGGAGACTAAGTCAGTGAGACTTGGGCAAACTAATAATTTTTTTTAAAAATTTTTTAATCCTCCCCTGTTATTTCTTTAGTGGTATAAATTGCTTGGTTTACATTCATTAGAATTTGAGCTTGAAGTAAAAACTTTTAAATATTTTGTATATATATATTATTAGATATATAGTATACTTATATATAATATATACATATATATATATATATATATATAATATATATATATAATATATATATATATTATATAATATATATATAATATATATATATATATATAGAGAGAGAGAGAGGGGAGAAGAGAGAGAGAGAGAGAGAGAGATGAGAGGAGAGAGAGAGAGCCCGAGTAGTAAAAATTTACTGGAGTCGCCACTGAATATATATATAATATAGTATGTAT
>JABUQX010057247.1:15000-22960 GCA_015478945.1 Trachelipus rathkii | reverse complement strand
TTTTTTTTTTTTTTTTTTTTTTTTTTTTTTTCTTTTTTTTTTGTTTGTTTGCTTTGGTTGTTGTGCTTGTCTTAATATATAGTATGTGATGGAAGAATCTCATATCTGTTATCAGGCCATTCAGGCCAGACTTTCGCTAACTGGTCCTGCTGGTGATTTCATCGAAACGACCAGTAAGCAACAAAAGTATTTGATTTTATCCTGGCCTCGATACATTCGTGCGAGGCCTTTAAGATATTTTATCAGGACCTGTCCGGGACCATAAGACAAGGCCAACGGGACTCCATTTTTTCAAAACCTGCCGGAAAACTTTTTACCAAAAAAAAAGGGCAACTCTGAGATATATTATATAATATTACATATATTATACTATATATATATATATATCTATTATATATTATTATATATTATTATATAATACTATATATATATGATATTATTATATATATATATAATATAATTATATATCATTAGTATGTACGATTATATCATAAACTTTACGATGATGATTATAATAAATTGACGATTAATTGAAAAAGTATCATTTAAAAATTTTTTGAATGTTTAATTATTTAACAATTTATACATAAGGAGATTAATTATGCTTCACTTCATTCTCCTATTTAAAGGTGTAATACACTTAGACCCATCTAAAGCTAGAAGAGTTTTCCTGTTAATCATTAGCACAAAGTATTGGTTTTGTTCAATTTCCTATATATAATAATCATAATAATATAATTATTAAATAATATAATAATAATATTAATAAAAAAAAAAAAAAAAAAAAAAAAAAAAAAATTAATAATGATATCAATAAACATATAATAAATAATAATAATACATTATGAATAATATATAATAAATAATAATAATAATGAATTATAATAATAATAATAATCATAACTAATAATTAATAATAATAAAATAATAAAATAATACCTGAAGTGGGGTAGAATTAATGAGTTCGAGAAGTAAGCTAAACGATGGTACATAACCGGCGATAAGTTATTTAAAGCGACTCACAAGTAAATCAAAATTGAATGTGCCAGGAATTGAAACTGAACCAAATGTCAGGAGCAAATGTATCTCGGTTGCTAAGCAGCACTGCAAGAAGATCGTCGGATGATGCTTAGGGAAGTAGAATGTAACTGTTGCAGTAGTGGAATGATGTGATGCGCGAGTTTAAAGCAGTAAAAAAAGCGTTAGGTTGAATTACTAAAAACTAATGATTGGGTCTTTCAAAAGGAAAGATGCTGGAATTATATAGGAGGAACATAAGGAATACTTTTAGCAGGAGGAAAAAATAGGTAACTGAACAGATTGGAAGGAGGAGGAATGGTGCGTACAAAAAACGAAAAAAAAAAAGGGGAATAGGAAAGCTACCTTGTTGGAATGACATGAAACGCGAAAGATAAGACTGAGAAAGTGGAATCTGCTCCTCAGAATAATAAATAGGGATTGGTGCTTTCGTAATGATGAGAATGGATGTGAGCGCTAGTGTGGCAGGACACTTTTGGGAAAATCTGCCTAACATTGCAGTAATCGAAGAGTTGACAGTGATGTGATGTGGGTCGATCGTGTAAGAAAGGAACCAAGGTATTTATGGATGAGGTCTTAGTAAGAAAGAGCCTTAATGGGTAGCAGTGAGAGCGTTTTGAAAATGGGTAAATCATGCAGCTAGATTGAAAATTACTGGTGAATGATCAAGAGCGGAGGCGAGCATTGGTGATTTGTTTTTTATTTTAAAAAGTTGTTCTAGACCATATTTAAAGACGGTTTTCTTAATGCCGCGTTATTCGGGTGATTAATATATCATCGTGCCGCAGTCACTGACCTGCTCTATTACGTGCATCGGCTCTCTCGGAGCTGGCTTTCATCTGACGGTGAGCCATTCTGAGCACCGACATTTTACGTTCCCAAATTATAGTTACTCCATAGTACTATAAAGGCAGAAGACACGCTGATCCGCTCAGAGGGGTGAATTAAAGGCCTTAATAAGCTAGAAAAAAAGGGGCATAGACTCCCTTTTGACCACAGGGAGGAAATGCTAAAGTTCAAAAATTACAGACCTTTATGTTGCGAGTAATCATTCTACGCTTACGACTTAGGGGAAGGAATTGACGCTAATGATTGTAGGTATTCTTAACCCCCCGACTTATTTTTGATATGAAGAAAAGGAGAAATGTACTCTTTCTCAATCAGTTACAGAATATACTTTATCAGTCAACAAATTCTATATCGGGCCATGCCTCTCAGGCGAGACTTTGGGTGAGATTTTAGAAAAGGAATCGGTGTATCAACTCTGAGCTTTGAGTGGCCGCTCATGCTTAACCGAAAACAAACTGTAGAGAAATATACTGGAAATTCAATGAAAGATGCGTGTGGCCCTGCATCAAAGAACAATAGTATTATTGAGCCGCATTTCCACCAGAAACAGCTTTTCGACACCTTAATGATTGATCGATGCACACTACTTATTAATTGTAACAATTGGAACCAAAATGGTGGCTATTAGAGCGGCACACACTTACATGGGTTTAGGAAAGCTATCTTAACAGAGGAGGAAAAGATGGATCTCAATACGCTAAAACTAAATGAATACTAATTCAGCCACGACTTTCAAACATCAACTTGGACGTTAACCCCCAGGGCTCAATTTCAGGGACCTGTTTTTATTACTACCATCTATAGGATGACCAACGATCGATCTTTTTTTTCAACTCGCTCCATGACCGCGTTTTCCAGTCTCTTTTGGTGTGAGCATCAGATACCTCCATATTTAATAATATATTGACTATAATACATTTGATGCGAAGTCTCTATCTACGTTAAGCAAATAAACTACATTAACAAAATTTGGAAAGTGATAGATGCGAAATCTTGAGCGAGATATCTAGTAAATGAATTAACATCTGTAATTTTTAAAAAATAGGTAATTATATTACTATTTATCTACAAATAAATTTATAGACCCATTTCAGAAGACTAAATAATTCAGTTGTAAATATTAAAATTAACAATGGCAGAACTGAATAGGGCATGTGCAAATAGTCCCGTGTAGACATACTTGGAGCAGCTCATCAAACAAATCGATGATAAACTGACATTTATAGAAATATTTAAAACAAGGCCTTAGTTAGCAGACGTAGCTCTGTCGCGCAATACATGTATATGTCTGAATAATAATTTAATGGAAATTTTCTGTTCATGTACGTGTTTTTGGTCACAATCTTAGGTAATCTATAATTATTCATAATACCCTCCACTTACTTTACTGCTTTTACTATCTCGGAGTTACCACACAAGTTAACTCGAATGGGATAATACTTCAACCCTGATATATATGTAATCAGAATGGCTGAATTTCATTCCCCTACCTTTAGCAATACAAGAGACTTCTTACAGCCATACACAACCGATAGCTGTATAGTGATTGTTCGCAAAACCAAAAGTGTATAATTGCTAGTAATTAAGAATCTGGTGAAATAGATTTCACCCTCCTGTAGAGATGCATGTAAAGAGTTATCCTATATTTACAGATGTGTCAGTTGTGACTGCTGGTAGCATGTTTTCAGATCTCCGGAATAAGGATCCAAGCATGATCGTCGCTGTGGTATTCCATTTTGCGTAGTGCAAATATGAATAAATACTGCTAGGAAACAATTCTGGTTAATAGTGATAAAACTTCTTCAGAGCTTTGTAGACTAAGAAAAGCCGGCTCCAAGCGTCAGCTACAAGGCAGCTAAAGGCTCAAGGCAGCTCGCAATCCCAAAGTTTCATCGTAGTACCCTCATAGAAACATGCTACTTTAGTCTGAGGCTTTAGCGTAAAAATGTGAGAATACGTGTTTAGGTATCTAAACAAAATAATTTACAATATAATAAATATTAATCGTGCATTCGATGATGAGACTTACTGTGTTTAAGTATCTATGTGGCTCTGACTTTGAATATGAGAGTTTGAGTTATTGATTTCGTGAGAGATTTTGTTAGGGTCATTTTATTTCTGTATATAATGTATTGAGGTTTTTGAAGTAATATGATTATTTTTAGTATTGCTAAGTAACGCTCAGTCAATCGATACATCGATTAGATTACAGATTTCTATATGTGTGTGATTGTGAATATGGATTTATTTTAAAATTATTTTAGAATTTTATGGCATTCCGAATTTTATGTCTGTTGTTGTTATTGATGCTGTTATTATCATTGTTGTTGATCAATTTAATTTTTTTTTAGGATAAATGAATTAGTATGATTGTTAATATGCAAATATATTGCTAACATTTTTTTTATTATTATTTATTATTATTATAGTTTTGAGTGTTTTGCTAAATATGTATATACTATGTATATATGAGAACAGTGTAAGTTTAGTGTATGAGTGAGGTATAAGTTTTTTATTTGTGACCTGGTGGAAGAGTGTAGTTATTGATTGTGCATAAAATTATTTATTTATATGTTTTGAACCGAATGTTAAATGGTAAGTTCTAAGTGATAGTGTTATTTTATTAGTGTTAATATTAATTCAACTATAAAGGTGATTTATTATTGTTATTATTATTGATTTATTCTGTTTTCGTATTATATATTGTGTATGTGGTATGGTGAGTGATTACTAATATGGTGTCATTGGTGAAATTAGAGGTTATATGTGATCTCTTGATTAAATTAACATTATTGTCTAAATTCTCAGTATTGGACATCTTATTATTTCTTGTGTGATTTATTTTCGTATGTTAATTTTAGTTATCATCGTAGTCTAAAATAATTTGGGCTGATATTGAATTTATTATTATTATTAATTAGCTCAAATAATTCTCTGTCTCTCTCTGTTTTATATATTAGTGAACATTTGAATGTGTTAAATGATATTTGGTATTATATTATGATAATTATTGATATTCCCATTGTGCGTAAAAACCATAGATTTAAATGGGTTATTTATAACTTTACAGATTATTTTTATACTGCTCTTGAGTGTAGTTATATGCGCAGTATATCTTGGGCATTATTATAATTAAGTTACTCTTTTTTGTAATTTTTAGTATCTTAAGTACTAATTATTATTAGTATTATAAGTTTTATTTGTTTTAAAATTATTAAAGTTAATTTTATATTGACAAGGACATCTAAGAATTTTAGTAATCTATGTAATACTATTATAATTATTATGTGTTTCAATTAGTTAATTGTTATCTCTCATTATTATATTTTATACATTAATTATTATATCATGAATTTTTTTAAGATATTATTATAAGTATAATTTACATATATTTATTTTTTTTACTATTTACATTCATTATTATTTTTATTTTTGTTGTAAGATATGAAACATTACTAATTTTTAATTAGATTGTCCTTTTGTATAATTTTTTATTTTAATTTTGATTTTGAAATTTATTTATATATATTTTGGAGCTTATTTATTAAGAAAAAGAAATAGATATGCTTTAGAGGTTAGACAATGCAATTTAAGGTACGGTATTTGTAATTCGTAATATATTTGATGGTCTTTTGCGGCATTATTTGTGATGGTTTTGCATGCTAGATTATTTGACGGGTTCATTTAAAATCTAGTTTAGTTAATTGCTTCTGCCCGTGTAATTTTAAGGTTTGTTTTATTATCTACGAGGATGGGGATATAAATCTAAGACGAGTCCTTCAAAGGAGTTAGCAACCTGCCTATCTTTTCAGTAATAGGATTCATGAATAAGTATTATTGACGGGTTTGAAGTATATTATTAATTTACATATGGCAAAGATGACTATAGTCTAATTAAAGGACTTCTATATTAAAATCGGAATGTAGTTTAAGTTAGTAGCGCATTTTTTTAATCAATTAAGGGCACATTGTTTTTGATGATATATAGAACATCTATCTCCCGCGTGCCTTCTGTCCTAGAAGTATATGCTGCCATATACATTATACCCATTTCATTAAACAAACATTTTAAAGTTAACACAATATTGTATTAGTATAACTTCCTCTTCTAACATCTAACTTTCCCTCCTTTTAGTATCAAAGAAAGATATACTTTTATTGTAAAATTGTATTACCGACTTAAATAAAAAAGTCTCCAAACGAATATTCCTCCAGATACATATAAAACTTATTCTCCTTTGATCTCCATCGTAAACATTTCAAGGTCCAAAATACATCCGAAAACATCTGTTTTTATTTCTAATTAGTTTCCTGATAGTATTTTCAATGTAAACACTTCGCTTACACATGCCTCTAGGTAATATTTTCAGCAATTCAGATATATATATTATATATATTATATATATATATTACATATATATTATTACATATTATTATTCATATTATTATATATTATTATTATTATTACATATATTATATTATTATTTCATATTATTATTATTATATATTATTACATATATATATATATATATATATATATATTATATATATATGTTATATATAGGTATATATATATATATACATATTACATATATACATCAGTATGACCTCTATAACTCTACCACTCAAGCCCCCATATTATTATATAAGAAAGATATATATATATATATATATATACATATATATATATATATATATATATAAATATAAAAAGTATATATATTGTATATATATATATTTATATATATATTTATATATATATATATATATATATATTATATATATATATATATATATATATATATATATATATATATATATATATATAGGTATATATATAGGTATATATAATTAACACAAAATAATTATTCACATTAGATATTTGAGTTATCCCTATTTTACAGTTTTTCTTTAGCTTATAATTGATTCTATGGGTAACTTATTGTTTTTCTTTCAAATTCGATAAAATTTAAATATACTAATTATCTTTAAACAAAGCATACAGTCTATAAATGTTTATTTGAATTTTTTTGAATAAAACAAGTGTTTATTAGATTCCTAGGTAGGATAAAAAACAATTGAAAATTAAATTCACAGAATACATTGTATATCGTTCAGATTTTTCTCTCCGTTTTTTCGAGCAGCCAGTTTGGTGTCTATTTATAATAATTCAAAGAGAAGAATATTCATAACATGTATTCTTACACTTTTTTCTTTTTACAAATTTACATAATCTTTTTATTTATTATAAAATGTATTTTCTTCAATGATCTATTTTCGCAAAAAATAAGATGTTGTATCGTAACTACAATCTGAGTGACTCACTTATAGCAATAACTCGTGCCAAGCACGAGCAGCAATATGAGCGCCTTCTGTATTATATATATAGATATATATATATATATATATATATATATAGAGGTGGGCAGGATATGTTACTGAGGAGAGGCAGCAGGTATATATATAAGATATATATATATAATGAGGATATATATATATATATATATATATATAAATCAATCAACCAGAAATAAAGATGTTTTCTGATGTATTCTTGGTTTAAATATTGAATATAGACTAAAGTGATAATGTTAAAATAAAAAATAAAAATTTTTACGTAGATTGTCTGTTAAAAAAACTTCTTTGTTTTTTTTTGTTTTTTTCCTTTTTAATATATTTTTATAGCAATGAATACATAATTTACTGTTTTATATTGTTTTTAATCATTTAGAGCCAATATCTTTACCAATATGTATTAGGCACTTTGACTTTTATTAACTGTACTAAAAGAAAAGAGATTTAATAATGGCCCAGATATGCAGTTTGGTAATATTTAGCTTAATTTTTTTTTTTTTTTAATGAATCATGAAAAATTTATTCTCAACTCGATATAAAAATAAAATAATAAAATAAAAATAGTGTTTAATTTATAAACATTTAAAACCAGTTATTTATGCAGGATATAATTATTAGTAACGAAATTATTCAAAACATAAACGTGTTCTCAAGTCTGTCTGTAATGAATTAGCCTCTTAATATATATATATGATATAAGAGTATATATAGTATATAT
>JABUQX010057247.1:10000-12500 GCA_015478945.1 Trachelipus rathkii | reverse complement strand
TATATATATATATATATATATATATATATATGTATGAATATAAATACATTTATATATATAACTTTTATTACTTTTTAAGTTTTATCGAGTTTGATAAAAAACAAAAAACATTTATAAAATATTAATGATATTCATTAAAGTTTATCCTTCAGCTAAAAAATAACTTTTTTCTCCACTGCTTTACTCTTTTAACAGAATATACCTATATATATATATATAAGATATATATATATATTATTACATATATATATATATATATATATATATATATATATATATAGAAAGATATATATATATATATATATAAGAAATATATATAAATATATGAGAGCAACAAAGATTTGGTACATTTAGCTATATCGTTTTATGTGTTATAAAAATATATATATATATATATATATATATATATATATATATATATATATATATATATATATATATATATATATATATATATATATATATATATATATATATATTTATATTTCATATATATATATATATATATATATATATATATATATATATATATATATATATATATATATATATATATATTATAAAATTAAAAATATTATTAATAATAATAAAATTAATAATAAAATAGAAATATTCATCATCATAATAATAATAATAATAATAATATTAAATAATAAGTTTAATAATCCTTACATTTAGAAATTTAAGAATAAGCATATAATTATTTTCAATGTTTTTAATGTAATCACATTACATTATTTATAATTATTTATAATTTTAATCAACTCACAATTAAATTTATTTCCTTATTTTATGTTCATTTTAACTCTATTATTTATTTATTTATTTATTTATTTATTAAACTGTCAATTTATCTAATGTTTGTTTATATATTTTATTTATATTATATATATTAAATTCATATGTATATTTGTTTTATATTTTATATATATATATATATATATATATATATATATATATATATATATATATATATATATATATATATATATATAAATTAAAGCTAAAGAAGTATATTTTTCCGTGAGGTATATATATATATATATATATATATATATATATATATATATATATATATATATATATATATATATATATATATTTCGTTCCGGCTTCTATTTTTTGGGAAACGAGTTAAAGAATTCAAATTGTTATTTAAAAATGGTCGACAGGTCAAATAGTCGACAAAAGGTTGACCAAATTCCTGTCAACCAAAATGCTGTCGACAATATGGACATTTTTTTTCAAAAATGTGTCGACCATTTGGACAATATAAAAATTTTTAATATATCGATTATGAGATATATTAATATCGATATATCAATATCAGTATTTATATCGGTATTTTTATTTGTTTTTTTAACTAAAGAATACCCCAAGGTAAACCGCAAAGATGCAGAGTCGGGGTCTCTCGGCCTTTCGGGGAACGACAGGGTAGGACTATTTCCCCCCGAGGGTCTCCGAACCCCCATTCTTTGGTATTTGGGTGTCGCGGGGGTTCCTCCGCCCTCCCGGTATGGAAAACGTCCCCCTTCTGTTCCCCGTCGGTTCGAGCCCCCTACTTTGCCGTGTAATACCTTTAAAACTTTTTATATATATATATATATATATATATATATATATATATATATATATATATATATATATATATATATATATATATATATATATATATATATATATATATATATATATATATATATTAAAATTTAATGATTAATCGATGCCTAGCTTCTTAACTGATGATGATTAAAGTGTTTACGACTGACACCTTATGAGAAATGTTGTCGACCAAAACTTGTCGACGTTTTTGGACACCTTCTGGAAAATTAAGAATATGGTCGACCATTTTCCTGCGTTCGATAATTTCAGTAAGCAGTTCTTATTATATAGCGCAGTTTGAATAAAATTAAATTTATCTTCGCCCGCGTATCAATATTTTCCACGCGATATGAAGTAGTTCCTTCCAATTTTCAGTAATATTCAGAATAATTAAAGTTTCGTTAAAGATTAAAATCTAATTTAAAAATAATCATTTTCAATTTACATAAGGTTTTTAATCAGGTCAAACTAAATTAATTTGTGAAATAATATTTCATGATTGGGTCAATGAGTGATAGAAATATGGATTTTGATAGAAAAACAATTTTTCTGTGTAAAATGAAATCAGCCTCGATTTCAGAAACCCATTTTTTTCATAAATTATTACAAATAATTCTGAAAAAATAATCGTTAGTAGTTAATGTTGCCTTTATTTTGTTATTTTCCTCTATTGTATCAGCGAAATTATAGAAGATTTTCATTTTTTTAGATTTTCTACTTCTTCTCAATCATTCTTAAATGAAAACAATATTTTTACAGAATCTTACGACTCTAAATGGCCCCGAATATCTTTCGCTAATTTTCATAAATTACACTGTTTTTTTTTTTTCGAACAAGAGCAAATTTAGCCTTATGCAAATCTTTAGGTAAAAATATATGCTTATTTTTACAATGAGAA
>JABUQX010057246.1:0-48375 GCA_015478945.1 Trachelipus rathkii | reverse complement strand
GGAAAGGCCTTTCACCAGATTTAAATTGCCTTGCGCAGGATACCAAAAAAACTTCGCTTTTTTGTGGTTCAAAAATATAAAGAAAATGATTTTAGTAGTGTTTCTTATAAAATTAATTGCGACTTCCGTTTGGTATTAGATGTAGCCCTTCCATTCTCATGGTAGCACTTTACATATATTAATATTGCATTTCATACCTGTGATGAGTTTGAATATGACTTAGGAAGATTTTGTAACCTTCTTATTGGATAACTTAGGTTATTCTTCATCTTCTGAAGTGAAATTATTCTTGCTTATACAACCATGTAATATTTAATTGTTTTTATGTTTTTTATTTAATGTAATATTTAACCATGTTATGTTGATATGTCTCCATGTAAATAGTTTAAACAATTAGGCAATTTGCAACAAATTTCATAGTAATCACCAGAGTTAAAAAAATTAAAATTATAGTGAGTTAGACAATAATGAGTAGTGGTGTGGATGAGCCTATAAATGATCACGTAAAACTATTGGGAATGATGTGGGATACTCTAGTATGTCTTGTAATAAGTGTTAAAATAATGAAATGATCCCAAAGCAAACACTTGATATCTTTGATGTTTATTGGTCTGGACTAGTAAATGTCTATTTTTGACCCACTTAGAATATTGGCGTCCTGGGAAGAAGTGTGAGTGCAAAATATTTTACATAAACTACAAAAATAATAAAGATATAACTTGGGACAAAAAATTAGATAGTATTTTACATAAAAAGAATATAAAAATATGAGAAAATATGTTAATATATTAAAAGCAAAAAACCTGAATTAAAAAGAGAAGATTTATTGGGAATTATGCTTCTTCATATAATATTATGGCATTTACTGATGCTAGTAAGACATTATGTTAGTGTCTGTATTTACAAAATACAAATAATAGTGAGCTGCATTTTTTGTGTGCAAAAAAATAATTAATTTCTAAACAAAATACTAACAGATCTATTCCAGCTCTAGAGCTATTTGGGTAAAATTTGAGTTCAGTGTCTAATAGAAATATGCTTGACAATTTAACTAACACTTTCACACCTTTAAAAATAAATGAATACATTTAGTATACGATCAGAGTGTAAACATTGAATTGGATTTAATAAAGCCAACAAATTAAACAGAAACTAAAAGGAAAAGACCATTATAAATAATCAGCTGAATTTTATTGAAACTGCATGTGAAAACACACCGATAAATTTTCATCACTGTGAAGGATCTCAGAATCCTAGTGGATTACGTTACTCGATGTGTTTCATATAAGTTTTATTAAAAATTACTTTATTTAAATAGGCCTATATTAGATATCAAAAATGAGAGAGCGTTAAAAGTCATCTGTTCCCAATCCCTTTTATAATAATGAATTACAGATTTTGATAGGTTTATAATATTCAAACTTTTTCTGTTATTATATCCTTATTTAAATTAATAGGTTTTCTCTGAATAAAATATTTTAAGGTTTCACACTATGTAAGAAAAATTTTTCATATTTATACTTAAGTAATGAGAAAAACCCCACTTTGTTTTCCAATTGTGAGCTAATCCAATATGCTCATATGAAGAAAGTTGTAATGTCATTTTATGCAAATAGAAGAGAAAAATTTTTCAGAAAAATATTCATATTTAATAACCAAAAATAAATAAAGAAACAAATTTAGTCACACAATTAAATCTTTTCCTTGATAAAAACAATATAATTAGAAAAGAGTAAATTTGCAAACTTAGATGCGGATTTTAATTCAAAAAATCCATATTTGTTGCATACAAGCATTCACTAACTGTAATAATAAGAGCGTTATGAGAGTGATACATGTAGAAATGAAATCAGCAGTGTTTATAAATACTTCAGCTATAAATAGAAAGGAGTTTTATATTCAAACAGCATATTCAGTAGTTAAGAAAGTTTAAACATTGCAATTAAAATGTAAAGTTAATGTTGGCAGAACCATAAAAATAAATCAAAACTATTACAAAGATTATAGGATAAATCCATCATAATTCCATTTTAGAGAAGATAATAAATTATATTGGACCTGTTTGAATTATAAAAATAAATAATGTAGTAGAGAAGGTTAACATATTAATTATAACTTGCACATATACTAGAGCTGTAAACCTTGTTCTATGTAAAAATGTAGATATAATAAATGCTTTATTTCTGCTTTTCAATTTCATGTGTTTGACTTTGGATTTCCACTACTTATAATTAGTGATCAGGGAAGTAGAGTTAATAAGCTCAGTGCCAATGTATTAAAGATTTTCTTGATGATGTAGATGTTTAAAAATTATTAACTCGACATCAATATAAAGGTTTTGGAGTTTTCACCATAACCCTGTTTAAAGCTAGTTTTCTGGAGTTAGTTAATTTTAGGTCAAAGCAGTGTGGTTAAGAAAGTGATTAGTGCGGTATTATGCTATAAAGAAAAAATATATTAGAGCAGATGAGTTTTCTTGACTAGTGAAGGAGGCAACATGCTTATAAATAAAAAGCCGGTAGCATTTAAGCCAATAAGAAACCCTGAGTGGATCCAAATATCCCATTTGCAATAACACCGAGATATTGCTGAAAGGATATGAGGTTTCAGCCATGGTTGTTTCTTCTCATTATTTCATGATGATGTAGATCATTCAGATGATTCTGATTGTCTCCTTGTGAAACCTGATCAGGATCAGTTATGTTTGACTTTCAAAAATACAGAAAAGTTAAATCTAATTTGAATGATTTTACTATGATGAATTCTTAGCAAACCTACAATATCTTGCCACTAACCAGCAAAGTAGAGAAAAAGATCGCACCACATGCTTCACTGGGAGTTGGAATGTTGTTGCCATAAAGAAACAATTTTGTAAACCAACTAACAGCGATGGAACAGTACAAGAAAATAAAAATAATGATTAGGAGAAACTGTTTCGTAAAAATTAATATAGATTCATAATCAAAGAAATATAATCGGAGCCATATCGGATATCATATGTTGTAAAAAAAACCAATTTTAATTGAAAATCGGCCAGAAAACAGTTTCCACTATAGATGAAAAACAGCCCTGATGCTGGACCAGTAGAGTAAAGAGAAAGCTGCAGTTCAATGTAGAGCCTACATAAAAAGCTCATAGACCAAAGGCAATTTAATATCTCCAAATATATAATAGTCAAATGAATATCTGTGTCCTTGTTTAACAGGGACATGATATATATTTGAATAAAAATCTAATGTAAATAAATTGGTTCCCAAATTTAGCAATAAATCATTCAAAATTAATTTCTTAATAGAATTAATTTTATTATCAGATCCAGGTTAAAAAATATATATTTATATAAATTATGATATCCTTATATATATGTTAATTTTATTATATTTAGATATTCTTTTATTGTTTTATTATTTATTATTGATGCCGTTAGGAAGTTGAAGATTTGAAATAATGACCTTTTCTTAATAAAAAAAAAAAAAAACTAATATGAGGCCTATTTATTTCTTAGTTTAATAATATTTTTATATAAGTGGTAGTTAATTGTTTTGAAAAAATAAAAAAAAAAAAAATTTTTTTTTAAGTGAACGGGTTTAAAAATTAATATTTTGATCCCCAGTTTCACTTGCTGGTTTACATATAAATGAAACCTCAAGCAAAAGCTCGAATTCATGCTTAGCTTCTGCAAATTATGATGGCAAAGAAATTGACGAGGGAATAAAAAATAGTATGGCCGAGTGCCAACCCGTTAAACCCTCTAAAGCGCGAAGACTTTGTTCTTGCTCTGCCTATTAAGACAATAACAAACATTATTTATTAAAGAAGTTTCAACAAGTCAGTGGCCACTGATAATAAAAAAATAATTAATTATAAGTAATAAGTAATACCCAGTATAATTTTTTGAGATAAAGAAAAAATTGTCCTACACCATAGAAGAAGGCCAAGTAGATTCAAATAAGAAGGCCAGAAGAGGGCCGTTATATATTATTTTTTTTGTTCTTTTATGTAATTTTCTCTAGTACAACTCAGTTTCCTGCTTGGAAACTCTTACAAATAAAGGTGAGAAAAATTTACAGATTGTTTTTAATTGCTGTATAATCCAGATCTGGTCTCCCTTCATTAGTATAATGAATTAGAGAGTGAAAGGGGATCTAACTATAATATTAACCAGTTTGCTTTAATTAACTATAGATTGAATAAATGAATGAATTTGAATTTCATATTTTTTGATGTGAATAATAATAATAATAAAAGTAATAATAATAATTAAAAGTAATAATAATAATAATAGATAATAAAATGAATAATAATAATAATAATAATAATAATAATAATAATAATATATAATAATAATAATATAATAATAATAATAATAATAATAATGAATTAATGAATAATATAGAAGAGCTATAAATCCGTGATCCTGTTCAGAAATAGCATTGGCTCTGGATTTGACAATAATTGGAAGCATTTTTGTGTAACAGAAAGAAGGATAATCAGCAAGTATAGAGGAGAAGAGTTCGCATTTCCGACCTTATTATAAAAAATATCTCCCTTAAATTTTAAATGTAAATATTTATACATTTAAAATTTTGTTTATATAGTAAATTTAAAAACTAAAACTTCGTTTTGACTCCCCCTTCTCTAATTATTTTCTTCATTACTTTATTCATATTTTCTGTTAAATCTCTTAGGTGAGAGCAGACGTGATTTTAAAGAGAGGAGATTAATACAGTTGGAAATACATAGTAGATGCAAGGAGTTTCACAGAACAGAAGTGGCTGGAAAGAGGGAAGCACTACAACGGACGAGTCTGGGTTTTCAATGCTCACGCAAAAATTCATGCGAGAGCATGGTACCCCATGTATTACAGGGGGACTCAATGGAGTGGAATGTGCAGGGCGACCAACTCCCCTGAACACATCTACGTTGCTAGTACCTAAAGAAAAGATAGTTGCCAACGTCACTTGTCGTGCAGAGAATGAGGGTCAAAGTAGTTTGAGTATGGCTAGATGTTTATTCAGTCTCTAGGCTTTGTGTTAGACTTCTACTCTGATCATAGAAGGTGTAGACCGAGCTCCCCCAGCATGTGAGCACTTAGTACTTTCAAACAAGGGCGAACTAAGTCCCCTTATATAACTGGAGTAGCTGTTTTGTCAGTGAAGATAAAAGTATTCCCGTCTACGCTGAACTAGAAGCTCCCAAGCTTTATGTTGAGGCTCACTTAGCAACCGTTGTGATATGAGGTTTCGCAGATAAAATTTGTTATTATGTTCTGACCAGGGATGTTCATATTTTTAACAGTGGAAGCGATATAACAGTCGAAAAAAATGAGAAAGGTGAGAGGTGTTTTTTACATGGCGATGTCAAAGATAAATAATCAAGAGTTGAATTTTACAAGATTGCGGCTGCCTCACGGGGAATTCCATCCCAAGGTTCGGGCAGAATAGATCGGAAAGGCCGAGACAAGAGCAACTCTAGACGCAAAAGAGGAAGCAGGATTTTGAATGAGTGGAAAATGAAGAGTTGAGCGTTTCAGCATAGAGAGGACAGAGTGTGAAAAAGTACAGCTGAGGAATCGTGAGAAAAATAACGATTAAAGTGGAGATACGACATAAACTGAGGAACACTACAGTTAATAGGGAAAGGAGAAGTCACCCCGGCGATAACTGCTAATATGGTGTGATCATAAAAAAACTTGACAAGGTAAGAAAGGAGAAGGAGGAAACCCAAAGGAGGGAGCTTTAGGAGTAGTGATGCATGCCAATACTCAATTCAAAAGTCTCTTTGATATGTCCAGGTCACCCACATAAGACGTCCCCATTTTCGCCGCTAAGGAAAGAAGACCACAAATCAGTTAGAAGGATAGTATGTCACCAGTTGACCTCAGACGTCGAAAACCATACTGATTCTTGATGTATCTTAAAGAGGGAATGAGACTCCAGATGACGAGGAAAGAGAGTTAAGGAGAGTTTCAAAAATCTAGATAGAGAATACAAGTGAGAGCTTAGGACGATAGTTGAATGATCAGAGCGGCTGCCCTTTTCGGGATTGGCTGGACATAATGAGCACTTTCATCACTGAAAATTTAACTAGTATTTATGGCATAGAGTTAGAGTTGAAGCAGGACCAGGGCCAGCTAGAAGCACACTCCTCAAATGATCACGGGGAGAAGTGCATCGGCCACTAGCCTCCTTGACATCTCTAGATCTCAGAATTCCCATGCACCCAATCATGTAGCGTAATCACTGAAGAGGACTAGAAACTGAGAGGACGAAGAAGCAGAGGAGGATGCCGTATCGTCGTTAGGGTAGATATTAGCATGAAAAAAGGAGGGGCCGAAGAAGATTACCTTTTCAGTGAGAGTTAAGCGTGACAGAACCGTCAAAGCGAATAAGTGGAGAAAGGCAGATTCACAAAAGTTATTGGAGATGTTTTTTTCTACAGAGCCAGAAACTTTTTTTCAGTAGGAGAGCCAAGTAGTTGTCTCACTTTCTTTTAGTGAAACGCTGTTTTAGCCTTGTCGAATAATAGCCCAGCAACGATTCCGAGCAGAATGTGTAAATGATAGATATATGTAGAGCAACGAGAGTTTTCCATCCGATGGCATTTCTCATCCTCTCTGAACCTGGACAAGAACACTCCACGAGACGATGGATTTTGTGCAGAAATAAGATTAGCTGAAGATGGAATTGAATCCGCTTCATACCCTCTATGATTAAGGCCCTACCTTTCCATGTAGTGAGCGAAGCGTACCTTCCGAGGCAAAGCAGATTCACTCCAAGCTAGTTTGCAAAAAACGACACAACGCCCCCCAAATGTGATATTATATGATACATATATGATAGATAATAATAAGGGTTTATGTAAGTATATTATATATATATATATATATAATATTAATATATATGATATATATATATATATATAATAATAGGATATACCAAGATTGGGGCTTCTTTTGTGAGCAAGCACCCTAGATAAGAGCAAGAAATTAAAAATCCATAATTGAATACTTGTCTTTATTATTCAACATAAGGAAAGATATTTATATGACCAGTAAAAGAGCACACAAAATCTCTTCTGTGAGATACTGCGTTTCGTCGTGGCGAATTAATATACTGACTGTCGCAGCGCGGTTTACCACTCTTGCCTGACTTCTTTTAGCGAAAATTATGTGATCAAAAATCGATAGTTGCAGCCCTTCCTTGAAGTGTAATTTTCTTGCAAGAATCTTCGTGTTATAAGTTTGGAGGAGTTCTGGAGAGGAGAGTATTTTGGGGGAGATCTATTTCTATTGACTGCTTTATTGATGAATTATTTAATCTGACTGATGAGTATCGCAACAGGACGGGTTTATGTAATATTTCATTTCGACTTAATGCTAAATTTTTTCTCGCTGCAAATAGTTGCGGTAACTATGACAACATAATAAAATTTTTACCAAAATTTAAACCAAGTGCGAAATTTACGTTTTGCGCAGAACAACAGCGTAATGTGAATTTTAAAACTAACAAGATATAAAAATTAATGGTCACACGTATATACCGATTAGTCGTCTTATAAAAAATCTTTATTGCTTAAACTTTCAATGATGTAAAATTATAATAACAAAGAAATACATAAAGTGAAAAGAGCTGTTCTAAAAATAGGAGCAAACTATTCTAGTGTTCGAGAAGATCATAGAGATAGTATACATAACTTTTGAGAAGGCAATAAAATACATAACAGTGAATATAAAAGATCTAACGATATTCTAAAATGTCAATTATATGATTACACATCCGAAAAAATCTAAAACATTACTATACACATATTATTGTCTGCACGTATAGATAAATAAATATTTATTATCCAGAGAGAGAAGCAGCGTCGGCAACATAACCACAAGAATAATTTAAGTAGAGTAATAACGTTAGATAGTACCAAAAACAATACACCACTATTGTATAAGTGTCTATTCAAACAGTGACGAGACTACCCCTTTAAAATAATTTCTTGATGAGTAGATATAGTTTAGTGTCACAGATTAAATAGCCAAGGTGCTCGAAAAGACCGACCCCGTTGATGAATATCCATATTAGCAGGTCATCAAAACAACTCGTTTCTTAGAAGTGATCCATGTATTGATCAATGCGCAGCAGTTTTCTACAGCGAGTTCTTAGCACAAAGCACTAATACACTATGCGTGTTTACATATGCTCTCTTGAATTTAGGTCGTGTTTCTACTACCTGAATGCATGCTTTAACATTACACTACTCATTAAAAGGCACGGCACCAAACCCTTAGATGACATCGCAAAAAAGAGATTTCACTAAGCTTGGAATCCGAGAGAAATGAAAAATATATCTGCCATAATCCAGAACTTTAAGATATGTCGAAAAAATTGCTATTACCTTAAAGGACAGTTACAAATTATAGAGCACAAATGTTGCCATTATCTGAGTATGTGTCACTCGTTAGTATAAAAAAATGTCCATATCTAAATCATGAAATGAGCGTCATTTAAGTAATTCTAAATAGGAGAGACTCGAGGAGTTTCGTAGATGAGGAATCCTAAAACAACGATCCGCTATTTTACCTGACCCCTATTAAATCACAAACTTGAATATGTAAAAAATTACCATGTGACCGAAAAGGATAAGTGAGTTTGCGATATAATGTTAGTCGATGAATCTCGAACTGTGATAGTTTATGAAAAGGTGAAGACCATAATAATCAAAATATTTAGAAATGAAAATTGAATGATCCAGTTATCGAAATGTATCGTTGGCTTGAAGTCATTTTCTTCCGAGTGTTACTGATTGGAATTTTAAGAAATATTATTTTATTATATATTTTGCTTTATTATTCTATTCAATATTTTTTGTTTTTTCATTTAGTTTAATCAGAAGGCGCTGATGAAGTTCTTGAGTTGTTATCTTACTCCGGGTTCACCAATTTATATAGGGTACGTAACTTGAAGAGTTGAGTGCTTCTTTTGTGAGCAACAGCGCTATTATTAAGATTGTTATGGTAATTTTAATAATACCTTAATTTATTGAATAGAAGTTATTTATACTTCTAATAACATTAAAGTATATAAAGAATATTCAATGTAAAAAGTAAGATTTTAAAAGAAGCAACAAAAGTCTCTACTGTTGAGATACTCTTAGTCTTGCGTAGGCGATAGTCACGAACTTTCCAGCGCGTTTACCACCCTTATGTACCTGACTCTCTATAATTAGCGAAAATATTGTGATCGTATATTTGAAGTCGCAAGTCACCATTATCCACTCTGAATAATTTTAACCTCTCTTAGCCGAATGACTGCTATATATGATTTTATTAAGTTTATTATGGAGGAGTTCGAATAGAGTATCTTATAGTGTAAGATCTATTTCTTCTGACTCGTTTTATTGATGAAAATTTTTAATGTGATGTAATGGATATTTACTCATATCCAGGCGGGTTGATTTAATATATTAATTTCATTATCGACTTTTTGCATAAAATTTTGATACGCCAATAATTATTACTTATGGCATATATCATTTTCTAATCATACTTAACCACATATTATTTTAACTATAATTTCCAATGAAAATTTGGGGAGGTGCTACTATATATCTAAGGGATAGTATATATAATAAGTAAGTAGTTATGATATAATATAGCGGACGGGTACATCTCAGTGAGGAAAAAAGGAATAAAGCTAAGTAGATAAGATAAACATGACACTAAGATAATCGAAAAAACTTGAACACCTCAAACTTATCTTCATTGCCGCTCCCCTTCTATATATATATATAAGTACCAATTAAGAATTAAGTTATGAGTAAACTTTCAGCGCAGTCAATGAAAATCCACATCAAACTTGATAATAGCTTATATGACTACACAGCGATGGTGAACTACTATTTATACTTCTAACTAATATGATAGTATTCGTCAAATGTAAGGGGTTCATCCCCTGGGCAAACCCAGGTGGCCACAACCAAACCCCCTCACCAAACCCCGCCGCCATTCACACCTGTTATACACCTTTCTTCTCGGCTCTGCCCAAAAACTCATTTTTCTCTCCTTCAAACATTCGTACTTATCTGAGGACTCAAACCCTACTTTTTATTCTGATTCGTCTATCCCAGTGCCAGTTCGATTCATACCCTACCAAATCAACTACTCGCCACATATACATTCCGACTAACCAAATATCGAACTTAATCATTAATCATCCTTATTCGCGAAATGGATGTAACCAAATCCAATTAACTTATATCAAATCATTAAACTTTCTTACTCTATTATGATCCAACTTTTTCTTTCAAACACCACACCTCAACTCCCTCTATTAACGATTCCATTCACTTCAACATTTTATCAATTCGTTCACTTGCACAAACAGCAACCTAAGATTAGTTACCATTTATAATGATAACTACAATTTTGAAAATACGTTTTAAGATACTTTTATCTTACTTATTCCAGACGCTAGTAGATCTATCACTTCATATATAAATATTACATATAAACAACATATAGGTTTTAACAAGCATAATCCCTATGTAAAAAATCATACTATAGCACACGCAAGACTTTAAGTCCCTTATAATACAACTCACCTCAACGATTTAGATAATTTAATTGCTACAACAGCTCACTCATTCCTTGCCAATTTCACAACTTTCCTATACTGTATATATAACTAGACTTCTTGCTATCGATATAAACATAACCGCCATGCCACAGCTATTTAATACACTATACTGAAATTAATTAAACTTATCTATACAATTATTTTTCCAAATACTCTGCTCCACTCAACCATTCGTAACATAATACTTCTACACTGAGGAGTCGTCCTCACTCACATACCATAACCAATTACTTCTTAATCCACTACGTTTACTTGCTCAACCCCTCCTTCCTATTTTTCAACTAACCCTTGTACCAATAATCTCCAACCTCAAATTTTTTCTTTCATTTTTTACCTCAACTTAAATTTAGCTACACATTATATCTCGCTGGATAGTCCTAGGATGCTGCTAGCGCACATCCAAACGACCCGCAACAACCTCCAACCGTCACCACGCACCTCTATTTTTCTCGTGTCCAGCACTCCTGAACTACCGCACCCCACTTTTATTTTTTTTCCGCAACTCCGATGCGGCACCCTCCGCATACCAGTCTCACTAATCATTACTCGAAATGTGCTGCACCGCACAGCACTGCACCATCATATATACTATCAAACACGCACCGACCTCTACCGCACCATACCCGGCCAGTCTTCCAACCAACCTACGTCAACAAACATACTAATTCACAATCAGAAAAATAGCCGTAAATACAATCCAACCTTCCCTCCTATAATAATATTTATCTATGAATATAGCATGTGACAGAATATAGACAGCAATAGGAGTAGACAATAAATAGACGACACGACACACACCCTCTCTGTCTTACTCCTGAGCTTAATATTAATCCTAATATCCATATACTACATATATTAGATCAACTACAATTTATTGTACTTATACAACACGTACTATATATTATAATATATATTTACTATTAAATCTGTTTTACTAATTAACATAACTCTTTTCATTCATAGACAAGTAATACTCTATACCACCAAAATAACACCATATATATTATTGTTCTAACATAACTAGCCGTATCACATTGAAAACTAGGCTTCCCTATAAATATATATTTTGTTAATTAAACTCGTATATACTTTCGGAATCGCCTGTTGCCAAATTATATAATAATTCTTCGAGTGGAGACCCGAGTCTCTGGGATAATCTATTCAATAAGCCCTATTACTCTGCGTTTCTAGTATTTCTTACTACGTACCCTCTCTCAGGTCAGTGTTTCTGTCTATATGTGCAAAATAATATGTTTCCTCGAGCCCCTGAGTTCTGCAATGTATAAGACGAATTCCCTGTGATCCGTTCTGATAGCACTGTCTCCCTCGCGAGTCTGATTCCGTCGACGACTGCTTCCTTACACACCTGCACTACGCGCGCTCCACATTATACAGCTTACAGCTCCACACCGTGTCTACCAAAATACATTCGCCTTCATCTCTCTTAGTTTCACTTTATTGGCGACGCATATCTTCTTGCCGCTTGAGCTACATGGGCGGCATCCACACCATAAAATATTATGCCCACGTCCATCTGCCGGGTCAGTCTTCGGCTCCGCAGCCATGCTTATCTCACACTCTAAATTACATACCGGCCGCAATATATTGCAAACTCACAATCTACTTACCCAAGGAAACTAATCGCAACTTTCAACCCATCCAATTTTACTCGTTATTGTACAGTTGCCCCTAGTTTCGATACATGATGTCAGAGTTTTTTTTCAATCTTCCCACCCTTTCAAAAAAAGTTAAGACTGATGTACAAGTTTGAGATAAATGATTAGGATCAGCAGTTATTTAATCACTCACAAATACCACAAACCACACTCACATCCTCCATTGCCACTACTCTATCTTTCTAACCTACTGAAACCACAGGTTGAATCAACACCTCTCCTATCAAACCACAGGATCTTTATATACTATAATCATAACCAACACAACGCTCCAAGGCACACCTCTAATATACAAAAACTTATACCACGAGTACAACCATCAAACACATATACTCTGCACACGCTCAAGCCATACTCATTATACTAATATATAGCAAATCTCCTACATGAAATTGTGTCATTGACATCTCGTCGCTATTGCTTAGATAACTAGTTCTTGGCCAACCACTTAAAAACATCCGACTTTGAAACCCTACTGCTATTACAAAACCTAAGTTTAAAACTAACTCATGACTCGAGTATCAGTAATCGTGTCTAAAACATCATTCTGTATCAGCAATCATGTCTCATTCTTTCTTCTTGCAGCTGTTCCCTATATTTACCCCTTACATGAGTACCTCGCAAACTTCTGGACATCCTATCAACATAATATTTAAGATACTCTGAGTGCACCATAGCGAGGCGGGTAGCTAGTGAGGTGAAGCCAACTCTGAAAGGAGTGCATGAGCCCGAATATTCAATATGACATATTGAACAGTACAAGCTCATAATAAAAACTCCAACACTAACATTATTATTACATATATTACTACCTCTTATCATTACTGATAAATATTGTGCAGTAATTTTGCGGAAGTTTCTTATCTCAACTAACTCTTACTCAACACCTATACATTATATCATGATTTAACAAAAGCACAAATCCTCTAATTCCTATATATAATTATTAAAGCAGATTCCCCTAATTTTTCATCTTAACTTATATCATATATATATATTATATATAATATATATATATATATATTAATATATTAATTATTATATGTGTGTTGAGTGATGTAGTGGTAGTGTTATTAGATAGTCATATAGCGTTAATTCAAATGATTACCTTTATTGTATAACATATGTAATAGTATAGATATTAGTACAATTCATTGCATTTATTTACATTTTAATAATATCTTTGTATACAATAAAAAAATTTAATTGGAAAATACTTTCAAATAATGTTAATAATTTGCTACTGGATAATCGCAAAGATCTAAAGTCCGCCGGGGGTTTATGATCATGTAGCAGGGAAGTCATAGAGTGGGAGCGTGAGGAGGGTAGAATTCACCTTCGGTCCGCCTTTCCTTTTCTCCCTCAGGTAAGCTCTCCTAACCATAACCGTAATTCATCATGTTCCATAGTTTCCCAAACTTATCTCCACCTATATTCTGTGAGATTCAATAAAACAGGAGTCTCTAAATCCAGTATATATTATTTTAGATTATATAAGTATATATTATATATAATATATTAATAATTATATATTAATATTATCAGCTATGTATATATATACTATATATATATATATATTATATATTGGATTAGTTGGCCAGCCAAAGTGTGGTTTACTGAGGTGTCTTAATTATGTGAAACTTACGTATAAAAGCCTTTTCTATATAGTATATATTTAGTGAGGGTATATATATATGTGACTACTTTTTAGTGAAGACGCAATAGAACTTACTATACTTTCTATTTTCACATATAAGCGTTATTGCTTAGTAGTATACACACAGCATAGCGATATTAAATATTAAGGTTTTGTTGTTCTTTTATTGTATCGGTCGCTCATTCTGGGCAGTATGTCTTCTTGTTTTCTATATATTTACACTATTTAAATATTATTATTAAAATAATTTTTTACGAGAGATTTAGACTATCAATGCCAATAAAAAACAAAGCTTGCAATGCCACCTAACGCACGATCTTCGCATGTGAGCAAACTCATATGAAGAGTTTGAAATATTGTATAAAGATTAGAAAAAAATTTCAATCTAATTGATAAACAACAGATTTGAAAATATAGAATATCAACAATTACAAACAGAGGTTTTCTTTTATATATAGAATGTCCATCAATCAGCGCGATTACCCAACTAGTGAGTTGGCTATTTTCACATCTCAGAAATTTTCATGTTAGTACTCATGAAATCTACTCACAATACCCCTTTGTGTTTCTCAATGACAGAATATTCGTGAAAGTTTTGTGATTCATTATAATAATAATATGTCTAATTACTAAAATAAAAAGTGGAAAAATTGTAAGCTACAACCAGCTTGATAGTGTTAGACATAAAAGTACAGACTTATTCTTCTTTTCATATTTCAATATAGGGTCACTACGTAGAGATACTTTTGAGATTATCTGAGTGTGAATTGAGCTCGTATGCAAATCATACTCATATTATAGTATGCATATATAAATTTATAACGATAATCAATAATACTTATCATTATTAATGCCCAATTACCTACATTTTTATAGTCTATATATTATTTTTATTTCCTGCAAATAAAGACTTAATATCTTTCATCTATATTATAAACGATGGAGATATAAATATATAACGCTACATTTTAGATATAATCCTCAGTTATGATTTTAAGATAAATAAATTCAAATTCTTATTTTTGAATGCTTTTCCAATAGAACACTTTTTAAGTCATCGATGTCTCCAGATTTTCATGAAATTACAGAAATATAGAAAAAATATTATGTTCAATAATTTCAATTGTGTTGAATGAAAACTCTAGCAGAAGAATAAAGAGGGATTTTACGAGAGCATTGCTAAGGCGTTCTCTGTAAATAAAAATTATGAGAATGTACTAAGATAGGATATTTTATTCTTCAATCACCACACATTTACTGCGAATCAATAAGCTAGGATTATAAAACACAGTTCTGTACTTTTACAGAAATTCTTAAAAAATAAGATAAAACAAAAATCTCTATTGTCTATTATAAGTAAAGAGTGAAGAGTTCAGTGGTAAATACCGCTACATAATAACACACAGTTCAATTAGTACACTGCAGTGAGAGTCTAATTGCAAGTGACTTTTTTCTTCTGTTAATTATTCAAAGTTAAACAACAAAGTAATTTAATTTCTTGTCTTTAAAATGATATATAATTGAAGGAGAAGAAAAAATATTTATTTATATTTTTACCAAAACTTTTACGATAAAATTATAACTTTGTCCATAAATAGGTTAGCTACGTCATCCCTCATTAAATGCATTGAATAACCTACGCAATACAAAAATCTACCTTCGTACGTATGAATAAAAGTTACCATATCAAGATTCATACTATGAACTGATGCCCCTCTTGTAATCCATTTTAAGCTTGCGTGATCTCCTCTCCCTTGTATCACAGATTTTAAGTCACCCATATTTGATGAGTTGTAATACGCTTTAGGAGGTGGATGGTTTTCCAATAGTTTTGAAAAATCCGTTTGAGATTCTCCAAAGTCAGATGTCGTAAGCTGCAAATTGCTATCAATCCCCTCCATATTCTCAATAGCATTTTTCAATGTGCGGCCGAAATCTCTTGCGTATTCCCAGAAATTAATACCAACATTTTTGTCAGTTTTTGAAATTATTTTCACAGCTGATGCATGCTCACCTAGTTGAGGTGTCGAAGATTTTTTCCAGTATCTTCTCATATTTATGGCATGTTCTGACGGTATATTTATTTCCTCATCAGTCATTCCATTTTCAGTAAATAATTCCATAATCACCCAATTGAATACGGAAGAGAAACCTGCGTGGAAAGTTATCCCTTTTGATTTGAATACTTTGAGTAATTTACTAGTAGTTTCTTCATCAATTTCCCCGTGAATATAATTGGTTTCTTTTCCACACTTAAACATTGGTTACCCGTAAATAATTCTTTGAATCTTACCGTTTGACTGTCGAATTTGGTTTGAAATGCTTTTATTTCTTCTAAATATTCTAGGTTTTTCTTCAGATACTCCATTCTCTGTTCTTTTAAATCTTCTGTTTCTTGACCATCATTGAATTTTCCAAAATCATAAGTTTTTTGTACTTTTCCACCGATCACATCATTCAAAACCTTTAGGAAACTATTACAAATATTGAAACAGGTGAACCCATCAACAATAGCATGGTTGAAAGTAAATATTATGTTGCTTGTAAATAAGTTGATTTCATTTACAGTTTCATTGTTGGTAATATATGTGGCACGCCAAAGAGGTCCTGTAGCAGAATCAAAACTAGAGTGCGTCTCGTTTCTGAAAATTTCCTCTGGTGACTGGTCCTTCAGAACCTACGAGAAATAAAGTATAATTTTTAATGATAATTTAAAACCCTTAACTTATTAATTGTTATTTGGTTCTTTAAAAATGTTGAGATAAGTTTTATATCTAAGTTTTATACAATACTAGTTGTTAAGTTGTTGTGTTATAATAGTATGTGATTAGAAATTCGGAGATTCAGAAGAATTGTCAAAGCCATGTTACAACTTATGACAATGTCAGAAATTTAATAGTTTTCCTTCCTTTCCTTTGTCAAACCCTCATTGGCGCAATATACTCACTCCTTTACAACAATTAATTATATCAAATCTGTTATTTTTCTATTTTTTTCCCCATTGTTAAAAGAATTAAAAATAAAATTAGTTCCTTTAGATAAAATATGTTAATTTTTTAAAAGTAGATTTTTTTTGTATTAATATACTATTGTAACAACAGTTGAAATTAGTGTTGGCCGATCACCGGATTTTTGCGCACCGCACCGCATCGGTACTGGGAGGTCGTGCACCAGTACCGAACCGCACAGCACCGCACCGCACCACCCATCATCCTATCACAAAGCACCATCTCTTTTGCCATACACACCGCGTCACAGCGAGAGCGAACCACACCGCAGCGCACCGCAGCGCACCGCACCGCACCGATATATATATATATATAATATATATATATATATATACTATATATATACATAAGTCTATAGTATTTATACTGATTGTTTTTGGTATATTATTTTTTATACCGAAACCAAAATATGGCATATCAATGGTTATCAAGCCAAGAAGATAACTTAGAATGAGTTTAAAGGAAAAAAATAGTTATTTAAGACTCAATAATTGCAAATGAAATATAAATTTTATATTATATATATCGTGTAACTACATATATGATATAAATTAGTCTAGCTTCTCATATGAAGCGATTGAGATTACCCACCCTTATAGAGTGTGTATATGGATGAGTGTCATAATAGTAGTACATACCCATGTCACTCTACTCAAGTTGACCTAGAATTAGTGTTCCTTTCTCCTTTGGACAAAATTATTTGTGTTCGAGTATCCACATTCTTTTTGCTTGAGTAAAGCTCTCCCTTACCCACATCAATTAAATAAAATACATAGATTTACAACTCACTGTACCCCTGTATAAAATAAAATTAGAAAAATTAATTAGTGTGAGTGTATGACGTAACTTTGCAAGCCACAAAATTAGTCGTTGTAGTTAAGCCTAAAGAGAGTTAGTGCTATCAAAACTAGTAAACCCCCTTAATTCCAACCTCGCGTACCCTTCAATCACCAATTTAATTGTTTTTTTGTGTGCTTATAATTTGTATATTATGAATTTTGTTATATAAGAGAGGCTCAGCGGACGAAGGGTATATACAGAGCGGCGCGGACCAACATTTCAGTTAACCCCGGATGGGTAATGGTCGGAGGAAAACACCACCGACGATGCACCAAAGACCAAAGAGCGGGGGTCCGTGAGACCATTACCGGGCAAGTTGAAAATAATTTGGTTCGCTCCCCGCTCCTAATTCTATCCGTGTTTTTTCGAACCAGTGAGAGCAAGAGGAACCACTCTACTTCTCCCTAGTCGTAGGTTTGTTATAACCTTTAGGATAATCCCCTATTAATAAGAAGAAGAACGAATTTACTTCTCAAAAAAAAAAAAAACAAAGTTAGAAGTCCCATCCTTAGAATTTGTTCGCCTGTTGCCAAATGAATAATATTGTTTGACTTGTAGATCTGCCTTCTCGTAGTATTGAACTGTGAGCATTAGAGAAAAAATAGACAAATATAAATCCTAATAATATTTTTTAGATTTTTTAGGTAATTTATTTCTAGATTTTTCTGATTAGTACTCACATAGCGTAAAATTTATATTGTAACATTAAACTCATATATTATATTATTATTAAGTTGAAAAGGTTATATATATAATTATATATTTATTTAACCCATTAGAGCCCTATATTCTGAGTTCAAATATAAGAATATTTATCTTATAGACAAGGTTCTAAATATATAGGTACTTTATATATAGGCCTATATAATAAAAACAATTAAAAGAAAGATATTAATAAAAAATATAATTATTTTACTAGCTGAAATTGTTCCTTATTATTTAGAGATAACACTAAAAAATGTATAATATATATTTATTATATTATAATTATCTTTTAATTTTATTTCAGTTACAATATAATAAAAAAAGATAATTACCCAAAACAACACAAAAGCATATACTAGAAGAGGAACTAGGGTATTATCTTATAAAGGTTCCTAATCTTATTTTTGATCTTTTGTTGCTATTTTTAAAGTGTAGAAATTTGAAATTTTTAAAAAGTAGCCTATGCTATATAAATTTAATAATTAATTTACATTTCTAAAATTTTATTTATATATTCTATTTTTAAATATGAATTATAAAAATAATATCATACTTATAAATATACCATAAAATATATATAATAACTTTATAATAAATAAATATATATATATATATTTAAAACAACATATCGATAGCTATAATAACAAGTAAAAATAATAATAATAATGCAAAAATCATATGGTGGCGATCCTTTTTCTCAGTGAGAGAGAAGACTCAAGAGGGCGCTGTGCTCTCTTGGAGAATTACGAGGAAATCATTCAATTATTTATTATATCTTGAGATATGAAATATTTTTTAGTTATTTTAACTATAATATATATCATATATAGTACCATCCCTGATATCGGGTACTGTATAACCGTAAAAATTTTTACACATTGAAATAAAACTAGCATATATATATAGTGAATCTATAATCTCGCAGGCATATAGCACGGTATATCCATCACTCAAGCGACTTTGGGACATTGTGCTTCGTAGATACGATTTTTTATCCACGCTTGAGTTTAGGAAATAAGTACTGCGTTCTGTACTGTTTATTATTTTACTGAGTGACTTTATAGGGTATATAGTTAATGTATTAAAGTTAACAGCTATATGTTTATATATTATATATATATAGCGCTATATAATTATATATATATATTATATATTATATATAGACTATTAATATATAATTTTATAATATATATAGGTATATATACGTCTACGAAAGTCAATCTATATATATATTATATATAGATTATATATTATAGTGACAATATTTTATGTCATGTAACAAGTTACAAGACTCATAATTTACATGAAGATCTAACAGAGAAAAAAGTCAGTAGATGAAATGAGAATGTGCGTACTGACAATCATATATTCTCTCGTGGAATAATCAAAGCATTCAGTATTATTATATAGGGATAGACTGCAGAGTGTTAGAAGATTTCCTTATTGTACGTGCCGAGTTCAATTTTTATACCAGAGAAAGATACTGATGTGTAGACATCAAAAATT
Organism: Trachelipus rathkii; assembly: GCA_015478945.1. Lineage (NCBI taxonomy): Eukaryota > Metazoa > Arthropoda > Malacostraca > Isopoda > Trachelipodidae > Trachelipus > Trachelipus rathkii. The sequence goes on along the minus strand of JABUQX010057246.1, from coordinate 28,352 downwards.
TAAATAGGATATATGAAAATATCTAATACTCAACGTTAGAAGTGGACCAGGACGTGCATGAGTATACTCTATTAAGAGTGAATCGGGTGAGTTCTAAGAGCAAGGGAATGTTTGCTCAGCTGTGATCAGACTCATTTGCTTTATTGATACCTGAGCAGCGGCACCTTAGAAGCTCAGTTGACTATGTTTTTCTTAGATAGGAACATAACTTTCATGTGTCTTTTATGCTGTAGTGATAGCAAAGGCAAGTGTTAACGTATCACGGATGTCCTTAAGACCTGCAGTACAGCTGTAAAATAGATGGAAGTAGTGTACTCAAGAAAGATCATGAGAGACATGAGAGAGTATAATCTAGACGAGAAAGCAATAATAGGTATATGAGCAGGATGATGGAGTAGGAGCCAAGCAATGAATGAACATTATACAAAATGTCTTCGAGGTTTATAAGGCTTTAATGCAATGAGACAAATACGAATTACATAAAGTATGAATTTGGCTCGGGTTATTGATGATCAAGGTTAGACAAGATGACGAGTTGAACAGGAAGAACATTCAGATTTATCTCTACAATGTATAGAGCTATGTGATATATCCGGTTGCTGAAGAGAGAGAGAAGGATACGATTTACCCAAACAATCAGGTGATATCAAAATTCTATAGTTTAGGAAGTGCAAAAACAAAAACTCAGAAACCGATATTTGTCTGTTATGATCGAATGTTCCTTGGTCATGAAATTGAACTTAAAGAACACTTAGAGAACAAAATATACGTACTAAGCTACCGGAGACACTATTGTATGTAGACTGTTAGACTTCATTTTACGAGGAGTATCGACATTGCGAGATGATAGAATTGATGGAGCGAGCTAGTCCGAAGGAGAGAAACTACTTCTCTACGAACCTATATATTATAATCTGATGTTGAAGCATGAGGTCAGTCTCAAAATGTATATGAAAAGTACATATGAGAGAAAGGGAAGTAAGTATAATTGGCGTGAGAGAGATCTCAATAATTATTGCGTAGTACCACGAAAGTGGTAGCCAAGTGCAACCGCATGCTACACGAGGACCTAAGAGAGAATATCAAAATGAGAGCTAATGCGGTGGCGTCTGGAGAGTGCTGACTAATATGTACGGAGAATATGAGGATGTTCTGCGTGTATTACAGTATCGAAAAGTTCTTTTTGATCATGCAAAGATACTCTCTCAAGATTTCGTGGAGGTGTAGCACCTGGACAGCATACCCAACAGGATGGATGTGTGAGTTGATATGCTTTTAGCAACTATACTTATATATCTATTCAAGTGAGTTAGTTAAAGACAGATAATTATATAAATTCAAATTTTAAAATATATATATATATAGTGTAATATATATATAGTAGTAGATATTTTGATATAATATAGTAGGCCTCCTTCAATACATATATTATCTATTTTGCATGCTCCTTAATTTCTATGGATAATTGTTAACTTTAAAGTGTATGAGATTCTACAAATATAAGCTTTGCCCCCGACCCTGGAAAATTTTCTCGGAGCCGAGTGTATATATATTTATATATGTGATTATATATATAATATATATTATATATATATATATTATTTATAAATACTATGTATATTTATAAAGATAAGTTAATAATCATTTTTTAAGGACGCAATAAATAGATATGTCAAGTCACATTAGTACCAAAGATACCATAACGAAATATAATCCTATTATGTTGTATATATATGTGAGATATCTCAACATGATTATTTCAATTAAGTATTAATTATATATATTTATATAAATAATAATAATAATCTATCCTATATGTAGTGACTAAATCAGGTTATCTATATTTAAATTCTTCCCATGCAGTAATGATTATTTTGTTTTCCTTAAGAACCGGATATTTCGAAAATTCCATTTTCACATATTTTACAGTAATACAGGTAAAATTCAATTAAAACACCTGTTCGTTTGAGAAAAGATGATTAACATTGAACACTTAACTGAATGATATATATTTTCATATAATTTGAGTTACATGAAACTATGCAAATCAAAGGTTATAAATCAGAAAAAAAGTGGAAGAAATACTACATAATTTATTTTATGTATTTCATATATTTTATCTTTATACATTATTAAGCGCGCCAGGATATATTCAGTGTTAGAGCACTTCGGCAGCTAGATGGTCCCAGTCTAATTTGTTCGCTTTCGGGGTGTTGCAAGAGCACTCTCAGCAGATAATATTACTCCTTAAGAGCTGCTATGGCTCACCGTCCCATGCTCCGCTCAATGAAGTCAACCTCCTCCCTGTGGTATGGCTCTGCTCGTGAGTGATGGTGTTTTATCTCTGTAGAAAGATAAGCACTCAATCATTAACTATATGTCCCCGACATATTTATTTTAATGTTTCTAAATTTACATAAATACTTTTTTCCGAAATTCCCAAAACTTTGCTCTCATATCCTTCACTGGTTTAGTCATAATAATGTATATGAATTTCAATTCATACACACCTATTAGATATATATATATATACATATAATTGGTAAATTCTAAGAAAAATATTTTATAAATAATACCATGGCAATACTAGAAAAAATAATTACTTTTTTTATTTCTCCGCTCAGTATGCCCCTTATATATATTACAAGCCGTGGAGCCTATATATCATACTCGCACTCCGCGCGCCTGAATATATTTATACGGGGCTCTTTATCGCCGCCACTTAGCTAATATAATATATTATATATATATATATATATAATATTTATATAATATTATATATATATATATATAAAATATTATATATATAATTAATTATAATAATTATAATATATTTATATTAAATATTATAGATATTGGTGATATATATAATATATTATATAATTATAATATTATATATTATATTAATATATATATATATATATATATATTATATTATATAAATATATAGTATATATTATTAATATATATTATATAATATATATATTATATAATATTATAATATATATATATTATATTAATTAATATATATATATATATCAATATTTAAATATGATTTTAGTTATATAAATATTTTGAATTTATAGTTAAGCTAATTTTAAAAAGTAGAAAACTAATGTAAATCAATTTACATAATTTACAATAATATTTTTTAAATAAAAAAATCAGTTTTTTTATAATTTTATTTGAAGTTTATAAAGTATTTCTTAGTTTTTTTCAACACCTCAGTTCAGAAGTTCATATTACCCGTTGAAAATCTTCCATATTCATTAAACTCATAGCCACTGGTTTCATAAAAAAAAATATGTAATTCAAATTATTATTATTTATTTTTAATAATAAGTAAGTACAAATAAATTTCAACATACATAAAAAAATTAGTGCATTTAAAGTGCCGTGTAATCAGTACTAGTTTATTGGTGTGGGAGCTCAGATTTTAGTCTTTCTTATCAAATTTTTATACCTTGATATAACAATTACTTTCAGCCTCTTGAAATTTTCTTATCAATAAGACGTTAGTGTTGTCTTAGCCTGTCTACTGATAATATAGTAGAACTTTCCATTAGCATGTGTGCTAGCAATTCAGCGTCGTCAAACATCTGAAGAGTTTTTTTAATAGTTAACACCACCACTCACGGACAGATCCCTATTCTCCGACGTACCTGGCAAAGCAGTAATTTCTAATACTTCTTTTAAAATACCTTTGTTAGAAGGAAATGTCATCTTAATCCTTATTTAGTGATTTAAGTAGATTAATAAAATTAGGGATCAAAATAAAAACACAAAAATAGACATCTGTCTAACACCTCTGATAAAATAAAACGATAACAGAATACTGTGAAATGGCTAAACATGGTTTGATGATTCAAAGAGGCGGTATCATTATTAAGAGATAGTAATCATCTGTCTAACATTTTGATAAAATAGAATGGTAACAAAATAACTGTCAAATGGTTAAACAAGAATCGATTGTACAAGTAAAGGATGTTATTATAAATAAACAGTAGACATTTGTCTAACAACTTTGATTAAGCATGATACTAACAGAATAGTTGTCGAATGGTTAAACAGAGGTCGATGATGCCAGGGGACGGTATCATTATAAAAAGACAGTAAGTATCTGTCTAACACCTTTGATAAAACATAAAATGACAGAACATCTGTCAAATGGATAAGCAAGAGTCGAGTAATACGATGAGGCCGTATCATTATAAAAAGAGAGTAGGCATCTGTCTAATATCTTTGATTAAATGGAAAGATACAATTATAAACGAACAATTAACATCTGTTTAAGATCTTTCATATGATAGAAAGATATCAAAACAACTGTCAAATGGTTAAACAAGAGTCAATGATACGAGCAGAAAGTATTATTATAAAAAGAAAATGGGGATCTGTCTAACAACTGATAAAACAGACTATTAACAGGGCACCCGCATCGTTTTATATAAGCAGTAAAAACTGTGAAATGGTAAAACATAAAATTGAATGGAAACAGAACAGCTGTCAAATGATTAAACAAGAATCGGTGATACGAGAAGAAGGTATAATTATAGAGAGACTAAACATCTGTCTAACAATTGATAAAATAGAATAATAACAGGACATGGTATCGCTTTAAGCAAACTGTAAGAATCTGCTTAACATTTTTGATAAAATGGAAAGATAATAGAATAACTGTCAAATGGTTAAACAAGAGTCTAAAGTACAAGAAAGTATCATTATAAAAGGACAGTAGGCATCTGTCTATCAAGAGATAAAATAGAATGATAACAGGGCAAGGTATCTGTCTAACATTTTTGATAAAATATCTCATGGGTCGTCGCTGGAGATCTTAATATAATCGCAACAAAATGGGAATTGACCACCTCCCAAATGGTAGCTTTGACACTAAGGCATCTTTTGATTTAGAGATTGTACTCAATTCCTTGCTTTCCGATAGTAGAGAAATCATGGCGCTGATTGTAACATGAAATTCTTCATTAACTTAATTGCGAAGCATATTAGCTCATTTCTATTTATGGAGAATTAAGTCTTTATCTCAAACAGACGGATCTCACTGAGAGCTCTGTAATCCCCAGACATACATCTCTTAATTCGAATCAGTCATTAAAGATCTTTAGTACTCTTGTAGATACAATCACTACAGGGGTTTGAATGAAAGGACTTTCTGAATTAGATAGTTAACATTTGATTCCAACCAGTACATCTGCATATATCGGCACACAATACGCTCACTACTCTCTATTAGGATACCTTAGTCTTAACATTGATTGCTACTACCCTTCACTATACCAAAGAGCTCGAGGTTGCGGCATAGTGTTGAAGGTTATGCATACTCTAAACTTCTACAGTAACAACCTTGCATTTAAGCTCCCTGATTCTAAACAATTATTATCATAATTCATCTTAACAGTGCTCATTCCAAGTAGGATAGTATTAACTGTGGCAAACACATATCGTGCCATCACTCCGCTTGTTGGGCGCATTCCTCACTATCTCTGATTAAACTATCCTCAGATTGCCATACTAGTGATGATTTATGTGTGTACTCTGTTACTCACTGTGATAATACATCACTGACTCTATTCTCATACTTACTCCGTCGATCTCGATACACTCAATAGTAATCTCCACATAGCCACCTATTCCCTATTCCATAGTCCATAATATGTGTGATCCCTTATCACTTTAGATAGTATCATTGCTACTCACATACTTCACATCTTCTAAAGCGCTCATTTTTATCTATTACTCAATGGTATGTGTTTATGAGAGTGACTCACAGCAGATTATATATTATCCTCTGTACTTTACGTCTTTACCTCAGAAGATACCTATAGTACGAGTGCTCACTTATCACTAACTTATCTTGATTCTTACGCGAAAAGTGTCTTTTATCTCTTACGAGATTCTACATCTGGTCATTATCTTGTCCTGATACTGCTTCCCCCGGAGCTGCTATGCTCAGGATCTCTTCATTTTGGTGAATCCATTCTGAATCATCCATTTTGTTTCTGTATGAGAATTTGTCGGCAGTACTCAAACTCTTTGTCTCTTTGCTCACGCTAGGGGTTATTCTTTATCTTCATTTCTTTAGTCATATGTACTTTAATTTCTCCTGGATGTTGGCTACATTTTATACAAAATTTTATTATCCAATTATAAATTGAATAATATAAATGAAATATATAAATATTAGGATAATATTAAAAATGATAGCAATAATTTACATATATGTACGACAGTATAATCAATAATAATATAAGGGGTTAGACCCCGTACCGCATTTCTGCCATAATCTTGTCTGCATAATAATGAAGTTAATGCTTATATAGTGATATTCTAACTGCTCTCAAGATTTCAACATGCATATGCTAATAAGCAGCTACAAGAATCTAACTGAGCAAAATCTAGTAGAACACCTAAAATTCACACCTACATTACATACAAATACTCAGAGTATAACTTGTCGTGAAATAGGTATTTCTATCAGATAAAATAGTATATTTCTAAGATAATAAAAATTATCATAAAGCGCAAGGTCACGGATCATTCATTTACAGACTTTACGTATATCTTAAATAAATAATAATCTATCATATAGTAATCACTCATGATAATTATGGTAATATGTGTATCCAATTCTAAATATATCGCAAGTGGAATATAATCAATCGACATTTTCACTGTATGTAATTGATCAAAGAAGTTCATCATGTTTAGTAAAAACTCTCTCTAGTATTAATGACATACATTTATTAAGGGATAACAGATAAAATTTTTCTCTCAGGACGATCCTTACAAATAATCAGTTAGACTCTCAACATCGGATATAGAAGACTAAATTAGCAAATCCATTTACGACAGGGTAAATAGTAAGAAATTGAGAGATATTGATAACAGCTTCAACATACATTCGATAATCTCTAGCAATGAATAACTTACTAATCTGAGGTCCTCTGGCTTATTCGCTCTAATTCGCTCAGCTAGTTTGACACATTAACTCAGTCAAACATTAGGGTGTGATTCATAGCTGAATAAAAGCTCTCAGAGTAGAGGTCATTGTTTACTTGTGTGGTCTAGGCTGCTACATACGAATTCTGTAGGACGCTCAATTTTGGTGCCTGAATAGTGAGTGGATTATTGATATATAGCTATTCACATACCAATGATACTGTGCCTTATACGCAATATGATTAACTCTTGATTCGATGTGTGTTAGCGAGATTACGCGCAAATGGGGTGAGTCTGATATTGATGTTTCGTATGTATGATTACTACTCAATTTTTTGAAACTAGACAAAAGAATGCTTTCCGTTGCTCTCTGTCATAGAGAGTTCGCGTAAAAATAATTCACTTTTTTTTATCCGTATGTATGCCTATATATTGCGCCATATATCTCATTCGCCGATCATCATTCTTATTATTAGTTGTTAGGGTAATAGTGCACATATCGTTTGGTCATATTCTTCTTATTATTAATATTTTACCATTAATCGATTAATAAGTTCATATATTTATTTTTAATATTTATTAAAATTATTATTTCCTCATGAATGTTTCTGAGTGCTAAATTTGTTCTATGAGCGGTAACAAAAATTTTTAGAATTTAGTTGCTTATATATAATTTCTTCCATTATTATTAAGTTATTCTAGTTAAATTAAAAAAAGTAATGAAATTTGCTATATAATCATATAGGAAGATCGGAGAAGCTTATTTTTGTACTTATCCTATTCGGATAAAGAATCATGTTAAAGTTCATCATCCGCAAACTTTCCTTAACTGCATGAGGGTGACTAGATAGATTCCGCCCATCAACTTGGCATTATTAATAAATCTAGATTACTCTCACTTATCATAATATATAAAGTATTTGAGCTAGAGTTGTACGAGTCATTTATATTAGCGACTCAGTCAATCTGATTTTATATAGAACTTTTTGTACTCATAGTAACAATTTTCAGTTAATAGTTAATTACCTTACTGATGACATAAGCTCTTTCTTTAAAATTCTCAAAACTACGAAGAATAATTCTTTCAAAGTATATAGTTATACATTTGGTAGACGTGACTATATATATAAGTATTTTCTAGTCCGTATATATGATTTACCTCTATGTATAGGTTAGGACGCGTAGGGATTCTTCTAAGGATAATTATTTTCAGTTGTAGCTTATTGCATATATAAGCTTACTTAAACAAAGATTATTAATTCGGCTATTGATTATCATATAATAATTATTATGTAAATTCAATCTCTTTGTGGTTTTACTTAGACAATTTTCTAGTATAATTTCAAATTTAGTGACAGATTATGTACTATACAATATAGATGATTTAGCTCAATCTGATATGAACTAAATATGTAGTTGTTGTGTACAGGAGATGAACGTTATGCAGGATTACTATCGGCTTATGCAATATCCCCTGCACTCGCTGTTGAGCCTTTGTCTCGCTTCAAGTAATCGTTGTATATAGCAAATATTTCTCCGGCCTGTTCGCATGCTCGTAGAGTTAACAACGATCTTTCTTAGCTCTTCCTTGTAGTACTGCTCTGCATCTTCTTAATTGCTGCCAAATACCATTGCGTGCGCACCTTTAGATTGCCATTCGCGCTTTGCAAATAGAGCGAATTTTTGTGAGCGTTCTCTCCTCTGCTAGAAGCATTTGTTATAAGCTCTCAATTTATACTGCGTCTGCACTCATTCGTGCTATCTCTCAGAATGCTTTTGATATTTTTCTCACTTTCGTTTCAGTGTTTCGTTTCTATTCGTCTTCTGCTTATCTTATAATGTTCATTATCTGTTGGGTATTCTATTGCTGCCGGTTCTTTCTGTTTCGCGCCTCGCTCTTGTCAGTGGACTCAGCTCGATGTCTTTGATATGGTCTGTTCGTGTATGGCGCCGTTCTTATGTTGTGCTATATATAACCTCTTGCTCTCCTGCTAATCTGTAGTTTCTTACCTATTACTCAATTTACATGCTGTTGCAACATTGGTGCATCTCGGTATTTCTTGTATATACAGGGGTCGGTCGTCACTTCTCTTCTCTTCACTCTCTCGCGTGTCTCCTCTCTGCAGAGCTTACTCTAGCAAGGCGCAGAGTAATTCCAGACTCTTGCTCATTAATTTTTAATAAAATAGTGTATTTGCTTTGTGTGTTTTGCGTTTGATAAATTAAATTTCTTGGCTCCTATTGATAAAGAAATATTTATTTATGTGCTTACTCAATAACATGTAATGATAGATGTATTGTGGTTTATCTAAATCAAAAGGAAGGTAAATTAATGGTCTGTCTAGAGTTTAATTTCACGTGCTTATGTTATCGCTGTCGTCAATGAGAGATAAAAGTTGGCACTTTATAAATAACAACAAACGAAAAATTAATTATTAAGCTATTAGACTGGACTTTTCGAAATATAAAGTGTTCCAAGTTGAAAATGACGTTTACGAATGTAATGAAACACTATGTTAACATAACATTTCCGTACATATGCGCGCAGTTATACTCTATTTTAGTATTTTTTTTTTGCATATTTCTGTTCGTCAATTTTACATGATTGTATATGATCGTCTATGTTATATGGATGCTAGCATATGGATAACATGGAACTCGTATTTTTGCATAGCACGGAAAGTTACATAAGAGCAATGGTATTTATAGTAGTGGCTAGTTTTGTGTGTTCTATACTGATATGCAATAGGCAGTAACAATGCGATATAGATAAGATTATTAATGATGTGTAATGAAGTTGGAATATCTCACACTGTATACAGTGTTGACACACATATTCGTGTAGTCATTAGATGAACCAACAAAACGATATGAATATTTCGTAAAATAGGAGGACCTGATCGTCACGAACGACTTTGGTTGGAATTAGATCGGAATATATCTCCTAATAATGTTATTGATTAAACTCGCAAGATAAAAATTAGTATGTAACCATTCAGTGAAATATATGCTTTTATCAGGGGTCTGCATCCCTTGAACGGCAGACGGCACGCCATACATGTTCGGGTGCATCCAGAAGCCATGTGTGCAAAATGTGAACGGCAGGTGAGTAGGCTGAAAGTACATATATGTATATATTTTATAAATTACGCTTCATATAAAAAAACCTGAATTCAAATAGCGAGTATACCTACAAGGGGTTGATCATGCCATCTTCAAATAGTGGATATTACCTTGACCAAACGATAAGAGACAAATTCGAGTGGGCTGAAAGATATACCCTTGCTTTTTAACTAAGTATGTATATGCATACGTGTGCTGAGTAAATAAAAATATGCATCTCGGCGTGCTGGTTGTGTAATAAGAAAAACACTCAAATGTATATCCTAAAAGTGAGAATGGATGTCAAGACTGTTTTATGAGATCAGGTAAAGGTGTTACAAATTTATCACTCTCTGTTAATAATTTGATCAATCTATAATGATCTTAAGAAATTAATTCTATATTAAATATAAAATATAAGGAACAATAAGGCTTGGTTTTTTGTACTTAAATATAATATTAAAAACGACAAAGTATCAAATCCTGTATCGCTTACTGTATTCTACATTTTAACACATAAAAAAGGAAATAGTAGAAGAAAAAGTACAACCTATGACCTTATATACTAATACAACAATATAATAATAATTGTATATATTTCAATATAAATGGAATATTTAAATGAAAAGATCGATTATATATTAGAAAACACATGTGCCATATTACGTCAACAGCGGCAAAACCGTATTCCTAATCGCTGCTCTTAACATTAATTTAATCGATTTAAAAAGTGATATGCTAAAATCTAAACTAATCTAATATAAATATTTCCGAATGTAAATAAATATAATAAATTATAACAAAATTTAATTTTATATTAATATAGTAATAATATATATATACTATAATCTTATTAATAATATTAATATATATAATATAATATATATATATTATATATATATAATATTATTATATTATTAATATATTAATATATATATATTATTAATTAATATATATAATTTATATTATATTATATAATAATATATAATATATATATATATAATATATATAATATATATTAATATATATTAATAATTCTATTTATATTAATATATTAATATATATATATCTTCTATAATATATATATATATATATATATATTAATATATTAATATATTAGTATTAATATATATACTATATATATATTAATATATATATATATATAATATATATATAATATATATATATCTATATCATAATATATTATATATATTATAATAATATATATATTAATATAATATATATAATTATTAGTATATATATTAATATATGATATTATATTATATACCTAATATCTATATCTAACTTACATCATGAAGGGGTAGTCCCTAAAGGGTGTATAAAGGGAAACCAAGTAATTAAGAAAGATTATCTTATGAAATTAGCGTTCTGTTTTACTCACTCGCAAATGAAATAAGATTTCACCTTTTCTTATACTTCACTATTTTCAGTTAGATATTATCAAGCACACTAGAGTCACTTTCATAGCTCAAACTCACACAGAGATGATCATATTAGATCTGTGTATATAAATACTCTAAGACTCGATATATTGATGATATATAGAGTGCGTGAGAATATTGTTTAGTCATATAGGAAGAACTACTTAAGTAATATTGTATATATAACTATATTTAAGTGTATTAATGCGATTTATATATATATATAAATGTAATTAAAATATATATTATTAAATTATTTTATATCTATTAAAGATTTATAATAAAACTTTAAATACTGATCTATTTAAATAAAAAATATATTGATTTTCTTCATTATCCTTCATACATCGATGTAGCATTAATAGTTGGCAATTACGTAGGAGTTACGCGTGATACCACATTCATTCCAGATAGTTCCTCTGCTGGAGCCATAAGATCCTACGCTCTCCGCTCTTCTCTTTATTTCCTGGTTTTATATTGGTATTTAATATAATAAAAATTTTAGTACGTCAAAATTGAGATTCTTACTTATTCTGTGATTATGTAATGGCGAATTTCTTCATCATTCCTTCAACTTAAACTATAATTAAGGTAGGTACATTCATCTATATTTATTACTGTATTTATTTATTTGATAATTTTGTTTACTTTCATTTAAATTTACATCAATTCAACTGATACTTTGAAGTATTATTCGCATTGCATCGATAATCTGTAGATGTGTTAGTGTTACTCACCTTCAATGGGTGGATCGATCTCTCTACTTGTCTTCACTAAAAGGGTATGAAATCTATTATTGATATATTTATTATTCATATTACTCTCGAGTTGCACTTACACTTACATATTGCTTACCTTACTTCCGATATCCATAAGCCTACTCAAATAACTATTATCTTATCACATATAAGGTAACATTTAATTGATATACGATTAAACTAATCCTACAGTTAAGCCCTCTCGCATGATTTAAACTAACATATATACAATATATATATCTATATAAAATATATATAATACATACTTCAACTCTATCAACTCTTTCATCATACTACACAATAACTTAATATAGAATATCAAGTCATTAACATTTACACTTCGATACGCTATTATATATACTATTATACCTTACCACATAATGATGTTGAAGAACGTACTATAACTTTACAGCATACTTCTTTTCCTTACCACAGATAAAATCTAAATTACTTCCTACATTTACTTACTAATTTATTCTGTCTGTACTTAGTATTTATAATCACTATAAATATATCCTGTATATAATAAATAATAATCTATTTCATGATTGTAAACTCTATTACAATAACATTTTAATAAGATCGGCCCAGCATTACTCAAATCTGAAGCTCTATTCACCACATCTCAAACCATTCAGTACTTATCAGATAGTCACTGCACTACTATCTCCATAGCCATCTAGATGGTATACCTACTTATATGATTACAACCACAAATTTTAGATTATTTCAAAGCTCTTAAATTTTACCCATTATGAATTCTTAGTTCCTATAAGCACAAGCAATAAATTTCACCATTTGGCATCATTTGTGGCATGTATAATCTCTATCAGAATCTGTATAATTCTTCTTTCACCCATCTATTATACATTCCTCTCCACTCACAGCACCACTATAACATTTCACTCAACTACTAATGATATAAGCTCTAATTTATATTCTGTGTTGTATCTCTTTGATTTTGTTGTCAATCTATTAGTATAATTCAAGTGAATATAGAAATTTGAACATCTCCGTTTATATCTAAAACAACTTGGTAACGAGTATGGAATAAAAAAAAGCTATTCTGATACGTTCTCATTCTCGATAATTTTAGCGGTATGAAGCAATAAAAATGTAAATTTAACTGTCGTAAAAGATCTACATTAGTTGAAAATGGTCGGTGTTCATAAATATATTTAAATTACTTTGTATACTTAACGTTAAATTATATACTTTTATAACCTTATATATTACTAGTAATTACCAATTACTGATTATATAAATTATTATTTTATAGTTTTTGAATCTATATTTTCATATCAATAATAAACAATAATTATCAGAAACGATAAATGCGATGAAAATCTAGGAAACAATAATTATATGGAGAAAAAAAGTGTCAATAAAAGTTTTTTCGGCTAGGGTATATATATATCGCGGCTATGTATATTGTAACATTTTGTTACTCAGATATCGTTAAATTATATGAATAAAATTTTGAACTTTCAGCTACATTAGTACCATGATAATGGACATGAGCATTATAATATATATATAATTAACTTAAATATATATTTAACACACTTATATAAATCAATAATATTTAGAAAAATATATTTTCTATAAACTAAACATTTAATTAGTAATTAAGTATATAATATATTATATTTATAATATATATATAATTATATATATTATTTAAATATATAATATTATATATATAAGTGGTAGAGGTTAGACGAATTAGATTTCAGATATTAATTTCATTGATCAGCATTATAGATAGAAAAGGACAAATTTAGTTATTATAAGTAATTTTTGTCTTACTTTCAGAGTATGACAGTAATATAAATATGGATATAATATATATCTGTGTGTAGGGAGGAAGAATTTCCACAGTAGTGAGGTATGAGTGGGTTCTATTTATATATATTTTATTATCTACTAATTCTGTTTTGTGTGTTATGCTATCTAATATATACATTTAATCCAATCTTGAGGAAGGAGTTGTTGTGATGATGATTATAGATATTAGTTAATTATTATTATTTATATATATATATATATTTATATTATATATTTATATAAAATATATATTTAAAATATATTATATATATATATTAATATTAAATAATATATATTATATATTAATATATATTTATTAATATATATCTATATAATATTATATTATATTTAATGATTAGTATATATATATATTTCAAAAAATTATAATATTTATATATATATATATATTCATAACAATAGTATATATATATGATATCATTATTAATTAAATTAAGATACTATAGTAGTATGTTTTTTTTCTTAATTTTTTAGGATATTATTTTTTAATATTTTAAGAATTATATAATATATGATTAATTCTAAATTACTAAATTGTAAATTTTATTCAGCTATTGTAGTTAATTATAGGCGTATAAATTATATTTTAAATAATATAATATTTCATCAAATAATCTTATATTTTATCTAATATTATTATTTTAAAGAACATTTATAAATTAAATTATGAATTATATTAATAATATTATTAACGTATAATAATTCAAAATACATCGGAAATACGTGGATGATAGACTGCCAGATAGACATTGCAATAGTGTAAAAAGAAGACTAATGTCGTTTTGAATACTTCTTGTGTTTCATCTCATTCTACTGTGCTTTCTCATTCTTTAATCTTAAGATTAAGATAATACATTGAATCGGAACTAAATAATTCAGAATTTTTATTAGTAATTAGTAATTATTATTATTATCTTTGATAATAATGTAGATTTCAGCTTTGCTCTTCTTAGTATAATTTTTTCTAGCAATGATTTTTTACCTCTTTGTACTTTTTCAATTTACTGACACGTGAAGCGTATTAACCTCAAAATACGCATTTATTTTGGGAAGTTTAATTCTGTCGTTATAATCTTAATTAACACATGTAAAAACATAAAATAAAAAAAAATAAAATAAATAATTACATAAATTTAGGGCGGGCTTCGAGCAATACGGTGGTAATATGGATTCGTAGGGTCGAGTGTGTGCGATAATAGCATCAGCAAAATTCACACTTTTAATAAAGAAGAGTGCGCGTGGGGGAGACACTCTCCAGGATGGTGGGAATCTGTTAGGTGAACCTAGATCAGTTTCTACGTACAGCGGAAGGAGATAAGAACAACCTGGCTTCAATCTGTCTTATTCTTTGTTGGATAATTTTCCGATTTCCTGTTCCTCCTATAGTTAAATATAAAAATAAAAATAATACACGAGCCGAAAGTAATCATTTCAAATACACGTAAGAACTAGATGGTAATATCTATATATATATATTTCTGAATATCATGTCCGTCTCATAACTCTTTTTAAAGTTCATTTATATAGTTTATAGTATTAGTATTATTCATATAATTAAAAATATATATATATAGAAATAAAAAAAAATAAATAATAAGATCATAATAGTATTAAATAAAAACTCACGGAGTCTTAAACATAACTAGTACTAATAATAATATATATATATTATAATAATATATATATATATATAATTATTATTTTATATATATAATAATAATTAATATATTATAAATATATATTTATCATAAATTAATAAGTTATTCTCTGCTAACATAGATAAAACTTATATTCACTAATTGAGTTTTCCTCTAATTAATATTTCACCAAACATATACTAGCTTGAGGGAAATATGGTACCTTATTTATGATCTTTATAAGTCTAGAACACTAACATATATACATAACTAAAGTAAACTATTAAACTAAATAAAGATAATAATAATATTATTATAAAAATATTAACCTAATACTATATAAAAACAATAATATAAAGAACTAATAGAATATAAATGTATATCATTATATTAAACGGCCATAACGGATAGGAGAGGTTGGATTAAAAAAATTGTTTTATTTGCAGTAGCTCTCGTACACTTATGATTTGCTTATTTCTTTCAGATTCTGCAGCCCATGTTTCTAACTCTTGAGTATTTTTTCACTGTTAGTTAAGTTGGGTTTTAATAAGATGGGTTAGAAGTAAATATTACTCCGTATAGGGTAAAAGACCCCAGATATGGAGTTAATAAATATTTCTATTTACTCGACGTATTGGTCGCTAAGTATGATTTAGGAAATTATTATATCATTTTAGTGATATTTATCTTATTCTCTAGACGTTAAATTAATTTCTATATTTTTAATGTGATCTTCTTTGCAAAATCTCATCCCGTTTTATTCTGTAATTTATTGCCGTCTTGTTAATGGTTCTCACACACACAAAATTATCATATAACATGTAACATTTTTAATATATAGAAACTAGAAAAAATTAATAACAACATAATTATAATTATTGTATTTATTAAATTAAATATAGTAAATTTTAAATAAAAAGTGGATAAATTAATTTATTATTAGATTACCTAAAGTTGAGTGCACTTACATATAGTATTTTGTGCTCCTCTCCATAGCTGTGTCGTGTTAATAATACAATGCTAATCTACTCAGTTTTTAGGCGACGGTATATTACTAAAATCGCATATTATATCTACTATTCGTGATATTTTCTCTATATATATAACAGGTACTTTGTTATATTCAATATGGTGTAATGCGGCTGTTTTTGTCGAGTTGGTGTACACGTGTGTTTTTTGGAATTAAAAGACATCTCAGAAATAAGTATAAATAACGGATTATAAGTGGGTTTATAATTATTTAAATGAGATTGATAAATTAATGGTGTGATGGATTATGTAGATCGATTGTGGAAAGAAATTTTAATGTCCAAAAGCTAATTTTATTGAATTAAACATTCGATCTAGAGCCAATGTACCTGGCACATCTTTGTTGGTTGTTATTATACAAGTTTTTTTATTCGGTAAGTAAGAATATCGTTCTATAAGTTTAGGGATATGATGGTACGGGGAATTGTTAAGCGATTTATTACTATGAGTGTATTAGATATATATCACTAATATCGTCTATGATGGTGTGTGTTTAATATAATTTAATATTTTTTATATATCACGTGTTTGGAATAATCTCATTCTACAATTAGTTGCTCGAGCTCAAAAGCAGAACTCCAAATCAACCGCCATTGTTATTCATCAAGACTCAGCTGTTTTATAGATTATAAAAATATTCATTTAATTTGTTTTCATAATTCTTTAAAACAATAAATATCTTGTTGAATTTTTATACTTTGATTTTCTTAGAAAAGTTATCTATTTAATATCCTTTCATAATATACACCTGTATGTGTAGAAGAATATGATTGTTGTACAAAGTTCCATTGGTAAAAAAAAGACTGTTTTAAAGATTAAATATATTTGAAAACCTCTCTTTTAATTGAATGCCGTTAAATTAGAAACATCAAATTCAACAATGCTTCGAAAAGTAAGATAGATGGGAGTTGAGTCGGTCTGAGTCGCAGCGATGAGCATGTTGTTGATAAATAATGCTCTACATCAAACAGTAAAGAATTTATCTATATATATTCTGTAATATAAATGATTATATTTTTACCCTGTGCTTTGCGATATATGTAGCACTGATTTACTTAACGATAAAATGTAAATCAACTAAGATGAGATATAGGTACGTTGTAGTTAAGGTATATCATGTTGGTTTGATGAATGTATATTTCAATTCAGTTAAAAATTTAGTCATTTAAATCTATAATTTCTTCGCAAAATATCGTCAGATACCACGCAATTTTCTTTTTAATCATCTTCATTTCCAAAAATAAATCGTATTGTTATATCTTTTTTTTTATGTTTATTCCAAAATAACAATCGTGGTCCATTCAACTAATCCATTAAGATTAGTGTTCCAACGTCAAATCTTATCAACAAATGTACTTTTATGAGAAATTGTTAATTTTATTTTATTGTCTCATGAAATTTGAACTTTGTAAACGATTTTTCATATTTTAAATGTGAAATTGAAAATATTTGCCAAAAAACTGGAAATCTTTTTAGAACTCATAAAATAAATTCAAATGAATTCCTTCCTTTTCATCAAAATATTTTTTGGAAAAGTAGAAATAATATCTATTTCATTTACATCATCGAGTAAGAAAAGGTATGGTAGGGTTAATGAGAGATAATTATGGAACAGTGATATGCGTCTTCGCGATGATGAAAGTAGAGATAGTAGAGATATTGAAACTGATAGGTTAGCCTCTATGTTATAAATATAAAAATATAGATAAATTTTGAATCTAGATAAATTGATAAATTATTTTATATTTCCTAGGTATTATACTCATCTGCCTGACTATAAAAACCTCATTTTAGTCCCTAGACATATATATAAAGGGAAAAATATTTTATTTCCTCATGAAACAGAATTTAATTTATGCATATATATAGATGGCTTACCTAAATATAATCAATATTTTATTTATCAACCTACTACTAAGATTCTCATCAGTAGTAGTGTTAGATTACAGATGTAAACTTTTATGTCTTTGATTATTATTTATAGTAAGTAGTAATGGAGTGTTAGAGAGAGATATAATAGAGTATAATTTTTTTAGTACATAGCATTTTGTCTGTCTTTGGCTTTTGTACTTGTTTGTGTGTGTGGTGTGTTGGTGTGTGTGTTAGGGTGTGTTTGTGTGTTAATGATATATAGGGTGTAGGTTAATGGACTCTAATATATGAAAGGTGATGGCTATTTTCCTCAGCAGTATGGTGTTTTGGTGGAAATATGTTGGGAAACTCCATGAAAAGTTTTTCTATGTGCATAGAAAACTTTAGTGGGTTTTATAATTAGAGATATTGATATAATATATTAGGTGTTATGTAGTGTTAGTATATTTACTATATATGTGGGTCGGTATGCTCATCACCTTATCGCGAATGGTACGAAGTGCTACTTATTTTCTTTGCTCCAAATATTTGAGTTTCTTTTTACTTATACATCGAGTGTATAAGTATAATATAATAAATAAAATAAATTTATGAATACAACAAATGTAGCATCATGATTGACTGAACATACATTACTAATATACAGAGAATCCTGTGTGGACTGAAATCAAAATAAAAAGGATAAATATTTTATTTATTTTTTATATTATAATTGATCAATATATATACACTATCATAACATTTATTAAATACAAGGATGAACGATAAGTTTTTTAGAAAATTTTTAATAAACTTAAATATTGCAGTTGTCAATCTATTCCTTATAAATAATTGACATTATTTAACATTTTTATATACTTACTAAATAATCTAACCTCTTGATCTACGTAGATTTCTTTTATTATCTTAAGTGCCTGCATATTTTTTAAATAAATAAATTTAATTTTGCTCTACAATATTTAATGAGATCCTGGAATAACGATACTTATATTCGCGACATTGGAATCATAAATTAAGTAATGATGAACATTATATGTCGCTTAGAAAGACGAACTTTTTCAAGTGGATTCGAAAAATAAGACAAATAATAATATAAGGAAACAAACAAATACAGAGAACAGTAAAGAAAAAGAAAAATAAAGAAAAGATGTACTGCGGTAATTTGAAGAGAAGAGCTTATATATATATAATAACTTATAAGTAAAGGTCAATAGTCTATGAAACATATAATTATAGATAAGATACTAACAATATATATTCTGATCCTACCTGTAAGATTAGCAATGAGGAGTAGGAGTCCAGTATGGCAGTATATAATAATATAATCTACCTATATATAAGACTTGAACTAAGTCTGTGGACAATAAGATTTGAACTAAGTCTGTGTTACCCTTATTTATGATATCCAAATAGGCTAAGTTATGTTCAGAAGTACTCGTATTTTATAATTAAAGTAATAATATATTCTATAATTAACAATGTTCTATTATTAAAATTAATGAAGTGTTTAAATTTATATGCGTCGAAGTATTTTAATATTAATATATAATATTAATTATAAATAAGTTTAATAATTAAAATTACTATACTCATTATTTATATAAAAAAAACTAGAACAAATTATATTATATTATATATGATTATTAAATGATGAAGTTGTTTTAATAAATTTATTTATGTATAATTAACTTTATATTCAATATAATTAAAAAAGTATTTACTTGACACTTTTTTTTTGCCATAAAATTTATAATAATAATATAAATCACGCTCATATAATTCATATCGAGTGAAGGCTAGAATAGGTTAATTTATAACATGATTAATTTAAAAAGGCATGAATTCTAAATAAATAAGTTCAATGCCATATATATTAAAATTAATAATATAATAACTATAAATATATAAGTTTTGGGGTATATTATTTAGACACCATAATATCACCTACCCCCTTACTTTTATATAATCTCATAATATTATAATTTATATAATATATAATATATATTACTTATATATATATTATATATAATTATATTATTATATAATATATTTATAATATATATATATAATAAAAATTCATACTCTTCAAATTCAATCATTCTATACTAACCTTCTACTTTATACGGGACTGGTTCGATATTAGGACACTCTCAACAAAGATGAAATATATATATATATATTTTAGAAACAGATACCTACCCTCCCCTAATGTCTTCTACTTCCAATACTACAATGCATTCACTATATATACTAGTCATACTTCTGAAGTAAGTAATTAAAAATCTTTAAAATACAGTTTGTTCCATTTTTATTTAATTTTATTTCATTTGAAATAATTTTGATCTACGCATCCTCTACCACGATATATAAATTTAATATATATATATATTATATATATATATTCTAATATATATAATTATATATATATATCTATAATTATATATATATAAATATTCATAATATTATATATTAATATAATAATTATTTATATTTAATATAATAATAATATATATATAATATTAATTAAATATATATATTATAATAATATTATATATATATATATATATATTATATTAATTATAGATAATTAATATATATATATATATATAATTATTATATATATATATTATATATTAATATAATATCTTATATATAATATATATATTACTAAATATCAATATCTTAAATATTATAATTATTTACTAGACGTATAAATTGTAATGATTCAGTTTTGGTACCTGGAATTGATCAGACGGAAAAAATGTCGAGTGAGAAGAGGCAGAGAGGTAGATTGGAATGTAATTTTAAGAAAGATAAAATTTGATATTTCGATTATCTATGATTGAACTCATAGATTGAAAGGAAAACTTATATATAGTGGAGATAGTGGATGTAGTAGTAATAGATGTAGTGTAGATGGAGTGGAGGGAATGTAGGGGAGAGAGAAGAAGTTACGATTACTGATGAGTGACATGCCGGTACAAGATGCACATAAGGTGAATTTTATGCTTTGTGCGGATAACTAGAATTCTAATGGTTAAATTTAAGCTAGTAGGTGTTCAAGTATTTAGTAGTTGTAACTTAGGGATACACTGATATTTAGGAGATAGGTGAGGGGTAGAGTGAGACTTCTGTAGATATAATCTGATAATGATTGTATTGGAATGGGAGATATGAGTAGGAGACTTCAGTTGAATATATGCTGGCGATCTTTAAATGGTCTGGGGGATTGTGGACTCAGAGTTAGAAGGGATTATATCCTAACGGGTATATGCTCTCGCGTTAGATGAAAGGAGTAGAATAAATGAGAATGGTCCACGCAGTACAGTATAGATTTCTGTGGAAGGAAGAAGCGATTACGTGTATGCCGGTGTGTACGTATTTTTCTTTCGAACACAGTTGGTGTAAGTAGAGGGGGTTATTCTTGAAGTGACGGTGTTCGTTTTATGATGGAAGGAGATAAGTTGAAGTATAGTGGATCTGGGGGGATGTAAATATGATTGGCGAGGGGGCTAGCTGGGGATGGGGTTATCGGATTATTCATTGCTGTTAACATTAATATACTATAGAATACAGCGTAATAGTTATAGTGGGCTGGATGGGCAGAGGATACGTGAGAGGGGAGTGGAAGTTGGGAGAATTAACAGTGAGAGAAAGTTAAGTGAAAGAAAGAGTAACAGCTTAGGCAAAACATACTATGATAGAAGAATCGCTTGCATAATGACAAATCAGTTGAATGTGTCACAAGGTTGAAATTAACAAATTGGGCTCACAAAGCGACACGACAGCTATATATGTTAGATTGTCGAGAGTAGAATGCATGCGATGTGCTATAAAAGTAGGAATGTAAGTGAATACATAGCTTAGAATCGAATGGTGGATGAAGAGTGATCCCCACTACGAGTTCACAAAAGTGTATAAAAAATGGAGGAACATGTTGTATGTTGGTTAAGAACAAATAAGGTAAGAAAATAGCAGCTCTCTACATTATTGTTTAATAGGGAGGACATCCATAAGTTAATATTTAGAGGTTTTGGATATCGCTCAGAGCAAAAATGAGGTAAGCATGTGAACAGTCTTTGAGAAGGATGGCTGACGTGGCGATTAATCTACATCTAGTGGTACTTGCTGAAGTTTTTCTGAAAGGAGCACTAAGGAGTTAAATAATGACAGATAAAAGCGGACATTGCATAGATTCAATAAAGTATATATCTCGGGACTGGATATTAGCTATATCTGTATCGTGATCCAATTTTTCACTACTTGAGAAGAGTGGTATGAGTAGCATCACAAATCTCTCTGCAATTAATTTTGGTGTGATTCTATAGAACGAAGGTGAATAAGTAGAATGTGTGTGGGTTTGAATGGTGGGAATAAAGTTAAGAAATATCTCATATACAATCAGAATGAGTGGAAAATTTTTGTAGCTGATGAGAAGTGAGGTCATTGGGAGGGTAAAGAAGTTTAAGAGAATAGGAAATCTGGCAAGCATAGACTGGATTACTGGTGATAATGATCAATAGAAATGGAGGGGATGAGTTGATTGATGATAGTATTTGCGTGAGTGTGTCTTGTAGGTGTTAACATTAGCTTTTTTTTATGTAGCTTATTTTGAATTGAAGATGTGGAGGAAGAGAGTTAGTATGACCATATTATATGGTAATGGGCGCTAGATTACAAAGGGAACAAATATCAGAGAAATAGTTTTAATTGGTATATTGTTGGCGGATGTATGTAATAATGCATGGTATTGATGGTATCTAAAAGTGAGTCGAGTCGCAAGTGAGATGGCTGGGTCGCTCAGTAAGAACAACGTGCAATTATGAGAATGGGTATGTTTATAATCGATAAGATTTTACATTGAAACAATGAGTGAACAAAACGAGAGAAGAAAAAAAATTTGTTTGTTTTTATTTATGTGTTATTTGTTCCATTTCAGGCGTATGACTGCATAATTATAGGGAAGTTTTATGGCTGCGTGTTAATGATTATGGATTTGGGTGGTTAGGACTTGAATGGATAAAAAAAAGGTGTTTTAAGAATGATAGGGTGAAGCGTGTGTGCGCAATGGGAACTAAATTGAGTCGCAAGGAGTGATTCGGTTTAAATATTAACAGCGGCGTGCAGGCAGGGATTGTTATGTCTCCCTGGAGATTATTTTTTAATTTTGTATGTGACGGTTATGTGGAGCTATGAAAGAATTGCAGATGGGGTGGCAGGAAATATAGTTCTAGAATGATGGAGAATGGAAGTCAGCGTGGGGTGGTGTCTGCTTATTTATGCAGATATGTGATTTTGTGCGGTGATTTAGTCTTGAGCGGATCGGTAGAGGGGTTTGGCAGGGTGTGTAAAAGGAGGAGTTGGAGGAAGTAATGTATTTAGAGTAAAGGTTATGGTAGAAGAGGTGAGGAGAGTCAGTAGAACATGTTAAAGACGTTCCATTGAGCAACTTACAAGTACTGAGTTTAAATATTTAGGATATGTTTGGACTGATGGACATGATGGGACAAGAATGTCTAGTAGGAATAGTTGTGGAATGGCTGCGCATGGAAGTGTGCTCGTGCAATTAAAAATTCTTGGTGGATGTGAAGGGGTTAAGTGCTGAGTTGAGTGCTAGGGTTTGCATGAGGGTATTGTTGCCTGTGTTAAGTGTATAGTAGTGAAACTATGGTCTGGAATAAGAGGTATAAGACCTAAGGTACAAGGTGTCAGATGAAATTAAGGGGCATGTTGTCTGGTGTGATAGCAGAATCTGATTAAAAAAGGAATGAACGCTATTTAGGGATACTGTGTGATGGTGAAGAAAGGCGTAGATGACGATTAGAAACATCACACGAAGGATATATGTTGGAGAACGGTTTGGTTATTCATGGAAAGGATGGTATGTGTTAGTTGGTTAAGTGGATGTATAGTGGAGAAAAGTCGATTGGGTCAGTAAATGAATGCCTGAAGGAGGGGAATATGATAGTTTAGCAGACGGGCGACGAGAAAGGTGCATAAGGATGAAAGGGCGGCTTGTTGAGATTCTGGGGTATGGTTATTGGGTTTGCCCAGTGGATGAACCCACATTGTACGAGTACCACAGTGAGGGTCCGTCTGAGTCTCGTGAAACTACACTATAGGTGGTATTTTTATGATTGGAGAGGGCAAGTTTATGCACTTTAAGGGTATTAAGGGGACGGTAGATGGTGGGCTTTCTTTTCGGACTTATGCGTCATGGTTCTTACATATACCTTTTTTGCTCCAGTGTAAATGATATCGCCACTACCCATAATCTACGGGATAAGGAGGTAAATGAATTAATATAATATATTAAAATAATTATTACTATATATTGTATTTTAAAACTCTATATATAATAATATATATATATATATTATATATTATTTAATATATATTACTAATAAAATACTTAGTTATAGAGATGTTTCTAATTTTCGAAGCTAAAAACAGACCTTCAATTCAAAAACAATAATAATTAAATGCATAAGAACTTAACAAATTATATGCTCCTGATAAAGGTGGTGTTTAAGACAAAAAAAAACTTTCGGATAATTAATCAATGTCGTCTTAAAAATAAATGTCACTGAAAGAAAGAAAAAATATAGCACGTGTATTAACACACATTGAAAATCGTAGCAAGTACTATTTTGATGCAATTCTCAAACTTAAATAATAAATAATAAATAATAATAATAATAGTAATAAATAAATAAATCAAAATAAAATTAATAATTGAATAAATATATAAATAAATACTCTTAAAATTGTAGATTTTTTAATTTAAGTCTAACACTTAGAATTAATTGCCTAATATTCCTCTTGTTTGCTATTTTCACCACTCAAATCAAATACTTTATATACATCAAGTATATTAGCCACTCACTACACAGATAGAGCTTCACAGGCTTCAATTTAGATTTTATATATATATACACTGAATGAGTTGGGTGACTTGAAGAAAAGAATAGACGTGCATTTATTTATCTATTTATGATCAAATTTTGATTTAAAGATACATTCTATTTCATAGAGATCTTCAGTTATAAACGTTTTCCTATTATCATATAACTGTATTTTAGTTTATAAATTAAGGGGAAGAATAAAAAAAAATGATCAATCATGTTGCTAACAAATTAAATTTAAATTATCGTATATGATGCCTATCAAAATGTATCTAAAACTTTCCTACTTTAACTCAAGATTAAAAACCAATGATAAAAAGATCAAACATACTCTGAAAAGGAAAACTAACTTTACAGTTTTTATAATAAAGAATAAAATAATGTATTTTCACACTAAATATATTTTAATCTTTCCATTCCGTCTTTTCCCCCTTTATTCCTGCAAAAAATCTATAGACAAATAAAACACTAAGTTAATTTTAGCAATTATTCATTTATCTATTAGATATTACTATTTTATCTTTCTGATAGTACATCTTTGAACTTAATCTCTAACCTTCTCAAACTTCAATATGTATCTATTTGTTAGATATACAGAGAAGTAAGCCTTAATTAAAGGCAAAATAACATTTAGATCCCTGAAACAGTAATACAGTGATAAGCAAAACAATTTTGATTATATAAAACAAGAGAAAGGATAATACAAATTCAATATAAATTAGCAGAAAATCGTAAGTAAAGAAATAAGTAACTGAAACTTCTTAAAAAAAAAACTTAAATTCTTTAGGTATTCTTTGAAATTATTTAATTTGACTCGTGAACAAAATTAATATAAGAAAATATTTAAGTTTAATTCTTGAAGGGTTAAGTAATATTAATAAAAATATTAAAAGAAATAAAGTATTATCAAATTAAATAAGTATATATAAGCTAGTTCCATATCTTGAATAGACGTGTGGGAAACAGGTTTGTTAGAAAAGCAAATATCCCACCTGTGATGGTAATGTTGGTTGACAAGGTTTAACCCCAGCTAATTTAATTCAATAGAACTTCCTAATACAAGCAGTCATTCACATTTAGATAAACTGAGGAAACTAATCCAGTAATCAATAATGGTTAACCCTAATATTAACGTATGTCCTTACAATGCTACAACAGAAATTAACATAGCCAATTTATTCTATATATAAATTTGTTAATATATAAATAAAAATCTTGTTATAACACAAGATACCAACCTCAAGTTTGTCGGGCAGGTAGAATACTTTCTCTGGTCGAATTTCCAACAGTAATTTCATGAGGTCTGCTCCACCCTCCATGTCACTCGCCTTTGGAGAATCAATTTGTTTTATGGCAAGATCAAACCAAAGGTAAAATAACTTTTCATATTCATGAGTATCAATTTCACAACTAAAAGACCCAACATCATAAAGACTTTTTTGCTGATATAACAATATTAATATTTGTGATGATGATAATCTTATATCATCCATTTCATTTACAGAACAGAGCAACAAAGAGTTAAATGTGGTGCTACAAATAAATGACGGAAATATTACAACTTTATTAGTTCTTGTTGTCATATGTAGAAAGTTTCCAACGCTTTTATATTTTGAATTACTGAAGTCTTTGCTTACCTTACAGTTTCCGTAGAATGTTTCAAGAAGAATACGGTAAAGATTTAAAGTAGTAGATAATCTAGAATAATTACCTAGAAACTTAAGGTTCTCGTTAAGGTGGTAAATAATCCATACTAGAAAGTTAAATGTATGTTTCATGTCATATTGTAAAAGTATTTTAACAATGGAATTACTATCATTATTTTTGTACTTTTTTATTTCATGAGTACAACAATCAAGCACCCTAACTATGAGGTTGCGAAATGATTTCATCATGGACTGTCGAAAGCTCTGCGAGTCTACATTCGTATTCTGGCTGAAAAACAATTTTAATAAAATGGCTTCAAAATGAGATAAGGGAACCAAAGACTTCTTTGTAGAGCAAAGCATGTTTAAAAATTCGGATCGAACATCCAACTCCCCATGAAGTAAACATTTCAGATAAAATACCTTCGATGGCATAAAATCTCCATCTTTATCATCATCGATTTGAATTTGTTCTTCATAAGATGTCAAGTACTCTAATATATCAAAATCATTAACATTTATTCCCTCAAACATATTATCATCATTATATGATCGAAATATTCTAAGGATAGTAATTTTAGATTCAAACTCACGAGTAGAGTTGTCAGAAATCTTTAGTAAAATATAGAGTAATTTACAATGATGATAAATGGTAACTGGAAGCCAAAGATTTTTGTAATTTGACCAAAAATTTCTGCAATAAAAAAAAGAATATTGAATGTAATATTGTATTGAATAAAGAATGCAAATGATTAAATATTATTCAACTAATATGAAAATTCAACAATACTCTTAAAAATATATCTTTTGGAGGACTGACATTAACTAAATGCTACCTAAATATTGTTTGTTAATTTTAATTATATATTTTACAAATTCAAAAATTAAGAACTACACTTATAGCATATCCAATTAATTATACATTCATTTTCAATTCTATTATTTAAAAAAAAAGATAACTTTTTTTTAGCCACTGTAAAATTTTTATTTGAAATTTGTCCTTGGCTTAACATGCATGACTATTAAAGACAAAGTGTTACACATTAAACGCATCAACTCTATAACTGGTTTCAAACATATTTCTCAAAGAAAAAATAATATATTATCAATAATATTGATTTTACTGTTCAAAGAGCATTTTCCACAATGGCAAGTGAAA
>JABUQX010057245.1:7500-56336 GCA_015478945.1 Trachelipus rathkii | reverse complement strand
ATAAAGTGGGAGATAAAACAGAACCTGAGGGAACACCACTCTTGACAGAAAAAGAAGATTGGCCCCATCAACCAACAGCCCGACATGAGCGTTTTGAAAAGGAAAGCTAGACATAGTTTAATAAGCAAAGAAAGAAGGAAACCCAAAGGAGGGAGCTTTGAGAGCAGTGACTCGTGCCATACACCGGTCAAATGCTTTGGAGTATGTTTCAAGCCGCACCACACCAAGTCTTCCCCCGTAGTCCTAAGGGCGGAAACCATAAATCTGTTACAGTAAGGAAGGAAAGTATATCGCCAGTAGGATCTCGAAGACCGAAAGCCGTCTGGTAATCGAAAGACGGGAAAAGATTCAGATGATCCTTAAGAAGTGAGAGTTGATGAAGGGTTTTTTTCAAAGAGATTTTAGATAAGAGATAACAAGTGAGAAGCTAGTATGGGCGATAGTATTAGGAAAGTACAGCAACCAGCATCATTTTTTCGGAATAGTTGGACATATGCGCGCTTCTCACACACTGAAGGGAAAGTGCTAGTATTTGAGCATAGAGAATATAGTGTTGAACGAGGAGTCGGCGTCAGGCACGGGAGTACCACTTCTCAAAACTGGGAGAGGAAGCATCCGGGCCACCCGACCTAACTTAACGTTCATTACGATTTCAGAAAGCTCATTGCACCCGCATCAAATGAATAGATAGGTAAAGGCAAATTACGGACACCTTGAGAGGAGAAGGAGGAGGAAGAAGGAATGCCAGAAATCGATTCAGGGTGATTTAGAGTAAAATAGAGCCAAAGAGATGATTGCTTTTCAGTATTTGGTAGGTATAAAACGAATCGTTCCCCAGAGCGGAAAAGAGGAAGGAAAAGATTGATTATTTACAGAAGTTGTTAAAGATTTTTTTGGCAAGAGGCCAGAGATGAAAGATCTGTCAGTAGGAGAACCAAGGAAGTCAGCGCATTTTCGTTTAATGAAAGTCCGTTTAATGAAAGTCCGAAGAGTATCCCTGCAACGATTTTAGCTGAATCAAATTGCAAGCGTTGATAGGAAACTGAGAACGAGGAATTTTTCACCCCGATAAGAGATATCTGTCTCTGCCCTGAAGGACAGGGAACAGCACGATGAACATGGAATTTTTGAGGAGAAAAGATTTAGTCAAGAAGAATGACCTGCTCATTACAATTAACATTACAGTTCCCACTTATCGGCAGAAACCGAAGCGTCGTCTTAAGGGAGTCAAAAGGCAGTCACTTCAATTCTAGTTAGCGTAGAAGCAGCGAAATGCCCCCAATCGGCCCGATCAAAGTTGCAGAAAAAAACCGCATAGGGCTGGTGGAGATGTTGGAGAGAAAAGTATAAAATTAAAGTGATATTAAGGTTTGTGGCAGATTTTCATAGGACGAAAGGTGGTGTGTATTTATAGAGAAGGACTAGTGGTGAACATAGGTCAATTGCTGGTTCAAGTCGGTTCTTGGTTCGGGACGATCCAGAATGTTGATGTAGGTTATTTTTCAGTCTGCTCCAGATCGTTTGAGAATACTGAATGATTCGGACTTCCTCCCAACTAATCTGTAAGAGAGGACCAACAATTCAGTTTTTGTTGTACATTGAAATTCCCCTAAATATGAGGACCTAGATATTTGGATGAAGATATAACGTCTCGCGTGAGAGAGAAGTGAAGTAATCAGAAAAAAAAGTCATTTTGAAAATCTGTTCATGTTAGAGAGGAACAGTAGCAGAGGCATAAGAATATTGTAGAGAGAAGAAAGATTTTAAGCCCAAGAAATACCGAAGTTAGGAGATTCGAGAATTCCTCGGACTGTGTTTATAGGAATGTTTTATTTACAAGCACATTACTCACCCTTTAACGGAAATTATCAAATAAGTTTTATAGTTGGATATATTAACGAGTTGAAGGATGAATTTCTTAGCCATCTGGGTCTCAGGACAAGAGCATGAAATTAAGGTAGAGTTAGAGAGGTAGTTAGTTATTCACTTTATGCGGTTAGAGTGGCAAGCCATTGAATGTTAGGTAGTCAAAAGAAAGTCACGCACTGTGCAAATGCTATCATTACACGCATACGCAATCAAAAAAAAAAAAAACTATAAATTTAAAAAAAAAAAAATTACTCAGGTACCACGAACTTAATTGATAAAACCATCTTTCCCGACTACAGCAAATATCTAAAAATATGATAATCCAGAAAGTTTAAAACCTCACGCACTCACACGCTCTCGACGAAATTGCGTACAAAAAAAGCGTTAATGTACTAGTGTGAATCAACTAAAAAAAAGCCTAGCATACGTCTCTTATAAATAATTGGCTTGTTTCCCCCCCCAACAACAAAAATTAGGTAAAAACCATATTTACCTGCAAGTTGGAAAAAGAGAAACTTACAGAGGTTCGAGGGCAGTTCCCTTTCTTAAGCGACGGCGATAAATTCTATTTCTTAAGTACTAACTATCTATAGTCGAACTAGATTTATTATTTGAATCTAAAGTTTCTCATAATTTTCTTCAGCCAAAAAGTAGAAGTATCGGCTAATTATCGGCCATTTTAACCGATTACATAAAAAATGCATCAAAAATGGGCGATACTACCGATACCGATAACGATACCGATACTATCGGTACATCCCTATATATTATATATATTATAATTATATATATATAATATACTATATATTATATATATATATAATATATATATATTCATATATAATAATTATATATATATAATATTTCCAGCTTTAGCCACAATCTATTAACATTATTGTTACCAGGGTGCGAGACGGGGGACCCAACTCAATGGCACCCCACGCCTCTTCCCCATCTTTCCGGGCCTTAATGAAGAGATTTACAAAGGATTAGTATACTTTTTTGCACTAGTTATTGCAAATGTAATATTTAGGAAGGATTGTGCTTGAGAACACAATTTTTACAACCTTTTTCTGCTGAGAGGTCTATTTTTCTCGTTTCATCATTATATTTAGGCAGCATATGCTAAATAGTCTCTCACTTGGAACACTAGTTGGAGGAACAGGCCAAATATTTCCTTGCAAGTTTACTTAGCGTGGAGTAAATCCATTTTGCTAACTTATCACAATGATAGCTTCTAGGTCGTTTTTCTGGTGATAGTTTTCAATCATTTGCACTACATCTTTTGGTAATGGCGTGTGTTTCTTCATTACAACTGGACTGTAGAAATTTGTTAGATGAATCTGTTATTGATTTACTTGTAGAGATGTTGGTTCTGTAGATTTACGTTTATTTCTTTTAATGGGTGGCGAATTAATAGGCTGGTCGGATTGAAGTTTTTCACTGCAACACAGAGTGACGATTTAACTTGTTCTAATTATTGTTAAAAAATCAAAAAACTTTCGCCTTTTATAACGGGGATCTAAAGTAGGTATAAGATAGGTTGGAAGGTCATTTAAGTTTGGAATAAACGCGAAAGTTTTCGCCTAGCTTTTATGACATACTTTCTTCTTTTTAACCGTCATCATTTCTCATTTTGAGATGATTCAAAATTCTTCTTATCGTTGTTGATTAATTGGTATTACATCGGAGAGACAGAAGCAGTAGAGGCGCTGATATTTTGGCATCATAATCTCATGTGACTCTGTTTTTGACTCAAATTATTCATGCAATTTAGGTACCGAATCTGAGTCGATCATTACACTTGAGTCGAGTCTCATGTCTCTCATTTAAATTTGCGTGGAGATTCATTAAGTCTTTTTTAAATTCTTTATCAAATCTCGTCAATAAGTATCGGCCGCAATTCCGCAGGGAAAGCGCGGACGGGTGGATCTTTTTAATAATGTGCGGATGCTCCGGGGATGCGGATGTTTACCTGCCATACTAATTATATATATATATATATATATATATATATATATATATATTATATATATATATTATTTATATATAATTATTTATATTATATAAATATGTATATATATATATATATATATATATATTAGGCCATATAGGGATAAAAGTTTCGTATCGGCAAAATTTTGGTATTCGGTATCGGCAATGAAAAATAGCGAGTACCTGATATCGGATATCCGGTATCGGCCTCAAATTTTGGTATCGGTGCAACATATAATATAATATAGTATATATATACTTTATATTATATATTATATTATAATCATATATATATAAAATATATTATATATATATATTATATATATATATGATATATATATTATATAATATAATATATATAATATATTAATTTTTTTTATTGGGGGGGGGGGTCAATGTACAGGACCCACCACGGCCACATTGGGTTGAATAATCAATTCCAATGGGTTGGGTTCTGGATTTACATATTTAAACATACCAGCAGGAAAATTTGAATGACGAAATTGAATATTCAGTCGAAAATAATTAAAAACTAAAAATATCCTTACATTATTAATGTTCTAATAATTTTGATATTCTTCAAACTAGCTGGAATATTCACTATCTTGAAGAAACAAGAAAATAGTTACTGCTAAAATGGGAAGATTCAGATAAGACATGGGATAATCTTTTAGAAGAAGTAGGAAAATGAAGACGACGAATGGGGTCCAGTTTGGTACAAGCAATTAGGATATGGCGAACAGATTGCGGAGCATGGCGGCCGGCAAAATATGCATTATGGAGCAGAGGTCCCGTGACATTATAGTGACTGTGAGCAAATATTGGTTGCTGGCCATACAGAGCGCATGCAAGTTATCACTTGTTACAGCGCTTTTAGACGGTGCGGAGGAAGACATCACGAAATATCCGTCTATCAAATGTTGTTATTTCGATTCCCGCTTGTCATTCGCATTCCAGCACTCTTGCCATAAGATCGAAAGCCTTAGTCGGAGAGCAGGATAGTAAATCAGTTGAGGTGGGGCCTTGTCGAATGGCATCCGGAAAAGGTACCTGGAACGCTCCGAAAAGAGGTGGCGGCTATTTTGGTCTCTCTATCAGTGATTTCATTGCCAGTTACCCCCTACGTGAGGGGGGTTCCCAAAAGAGTATGATTTGTTTCTTACGGGAGTGGAGAAGCCGAAGAAATTGTTGTACAGCGGATACCATTATGCTTTTAGAATAAGGGGTTTTAAGCGCCTGGAGGGCGTTGAGCGAATCTGAATAAATGACATAAAAGTGATCTTGGTTAAGGAATAGAATTCTGCCGTAAAATTAAGCATGAGGGGAAGTGTAATGGGAGAGGTGCGGTCAGGAGAAAGACAGCAGAACGCGCACACTGTCCCCTGATTTTAGAACGGTCAGTTAAACAATGGAGTATAAATTCACGTGAACTGGAGGAATGAAGATAGAATGATGCCTTTAACAAGGCAGCAAGATGGCTAGATTTGGAGAGAGGTCAGGACCAAGATTGGTGGGAAAGAGAAAGGCAGCACCTTTTGCAAAGGAGAGGGATGTTGCACTAAGAAGGTGTAGGATTCTGATGGTATTCCTGCAAATCTCGGTGGTCGAGCAGACGGATATTTGGGGTTTTGAAAGCAGAAAAGATAACTTGTCACACGATGTTTCCTTCGAAGGAGAAGTGGACATCATTTGGATTCAATTCAAGAGCTCCTTCGGGGGGACGTAGGAAGGCATAAGAGGAAATGCGGATCGCCTCGTTTGGTGGATCTAAGCAGGTGTATAGAGTTTAGTGGTAGGAATGTAAAAAATGAAAAATCATGAATTTAAAACGCCTATATGTGGAAATATTACCTAATTATTAAGACCTATTATAATTACGATTAAAGGAGATATAACTTTATAATTTAGTAAACAAAATTACTTTAATTTTAAGCTATCTCTGCAAGCCTTTGCTATCCTACAGCCCTCCCCTCCACATGTTCAATCAAGTTTAAGTCTTTCTGATTTGAAACCATGAGTGATTGAAATTAAACCATCAGAGAAATCGAAAGTTTGACACATAACATGATGCTGGGAATCGAGGCACTCACCCTTCAAGTGAGTGCGGATATTAGGGTGGTCTATTAAAGAAACCTCCTCTCTCTCTCTTTACTGCGTTCTCCATTGGAGTTGGTTGTATTTTACATTATCAGTGGGTGTTTCATTTAGTTTTCATTACGTGGTTCACTGTATTTTATTTTGTTATTTTTGTGTTCTAATTTTCATTAGTTATATTTTTGTGTTTAAAGTTAGGGCATTAATCAGAAATGCCTCGGACGCGGATTCAGACGATTGTTGCCCAAGTGTTTGGTGCGCCTAGCAACTTTTTAAGAATAATATGACCGACTATGGGAAAGTTATAAAGATATTATTAGTTATATATACGGCACGAAAAAAAAAAAGAAAAAAAAACAGGAAACTGGTTTGGCTGATGTGTTCGCCATTAATAAAAAGTTCAATTCCTATTGTAACCGATCAACAAATATTACATAAGATAAGAGAATACAAAAAAAAAAAAAAAAAAAAAAAAAAAAA
The DNA here is from genome assembly GCA_015478945.1 of Trachelipus rathkii. Taxonomy (NCBI): domain Eukaryota; kingdom Metazoa; phylum Arthropoda; class Malacostraca; order Isopoda; family Trachelipodidae; genus Trachelipus; species Trachelipus rathkii. The sequence goes on along the minus strand of JABUQX010057245.1, from coordinate 49,898 downwards.
AAAAAAAAAAAATATCGTAATATTAAGAAGACTTTGAAATGAGAAGGTAAAGTAAATTCTGCGAAAAAAAAGTTCTCTCTTTAATGGATATCGAGAAGAAAAATAGCGATAGAAATCCATCTCTAAAGGCGTTTATAACATCACCAGAGGGAAAGATAAACATTCACTTTTCCCACAAGTCTGCCTTCCTTGGAAAAACTTAGATTCTTGCCAAACTCAGGCGAGTGTAATTTGGTTCTCCATTTTTCAACATAAGAACATTACTACCATTTTCAAAATACATCATCACTTCTCTTCTCCTCATCATTTATTCCCCTAATACTCCATGCACCCAGAAGACTCATACAATTTCACAGATACAAAGCCATTTACGGTGGTCACAACCAGGTTCGATGCATGCAATAGCATTCCCAGAGAAAAGATAAGTGGTAGTGCGTCTCTAACCCAAATATCACTGTCCCTTTAATCGCCTCATATGACATGCAGAAAGTACTTTAAGGGAATGGAATTCTTTCTCCCCCCCCCCTCACACACTAGAGGATATATGATAAAAAAAGGGTTGACTAATATATATATATATATACTGATATAATAATATACTAATCCCATATATTATATATAATATATTATATATTACTACTATATTAATATATATATAATATATATTAATATTATATATATATATATTATATATATATATAAAGCACGGTTAAAAGGTAGTTTTTTATATTATATATATATATGTATATATATATATTATATAATAGATATATATATATATATATTATTATATATAATTATATTATAAATATTTATATACTTAATTATATAAAATATAATAATATATATATAACCTATATATATATAATAATATATATACTATATATTTATAAAGCATCCATTTACATTAAAATTAAATAGTAAACTATTTAAACTTCCAAATAGTGCACATGATCTCTTCTTCTTCTGAGCCACATTAAATTAATTACTGATGATATTAAATAATTCAAAAGGAAAGGTAATTGCTTTGGTTTCCCTTACTTTTAAAGAAACTGGAAATTATAATAATAAATAATTAATAATAATTTATATATATATATATATACGTATATATATATATATATAATTATATATATATATTATATTTATATATAATATATAATATATATATATAATATAAGATATATATATTATATATATTATATATATAAATATATATATATATATGTCATATACATAACGGAAATCACCCGGTAAACCCTTACCCACTTCAGATTTTTTTTCAAACTTACATTTTTGAAAGACCTCGACGAGAGGAATTGAATGGTGCTATATATGTATAGATCTATAGTTGTTATATTAATTCCATAGATATTCGACTTTAAATTTCGTTAAAAAATCAAATTTTAGGGCCTATACCACAAATTTTAAACTTTTGATATCTTCAAAGTTTCAGTGGTCTTCAGCCTTTCTAAAAAAGCAAAAGCGATTGCGGTCTTAGATAGATTTTAACTTTTACTTATGCATGTTTACGCAGGGTCAAAATAATAAGTTGACCTCATATTTTTGTAGTCCAAAAACCCAAATCGATTTTATTTTTTCAATTTATTTACCATATATTGTATGACCTTTGAGTTAAAGGTGTAGATAAAAATTTGGTTTTGTAGAATTATAGAAGTTATCAAGATGACGGTTTTCGTGTATATATGTACGTATATACTGAATTAATTTTATTTTTTTAATCCACATTATCAAACTCTTCCATTTTAGTATAGGTCTTTATTTAACCCCATATATATATACTATATAATATATAATAATATAATATATTATATATAATATATATTATATTATTTATATTTTTATTATTATACTTATATTTATATATATATATATTTATATATATATATATATATATTATATATATATATATATATCTATATATATATATATATATATACGGTTATATATATATATATTATATATATCTTTATATATTATTCTATAATAAAATATAAATATTATATATATTATATATATCTTAATAATTATAATATTATATATAATTATATTAATATATATATCTCTATATATATACCTATAAATTTATATATAATTATTTATTATATATATAAATTATATATATATATTATTATATATATATATTATATATTATATATATATACCTAATAATATATATATATATAATATATAACTCGAAATCATTGAAATTACGTTCCATTTTTTCTTTAATGGTGCACTTTTCTCTTTTGCGTTATATTCTTTACACACATCCTCCAGGACAACAGTATTTAATGACCACCACTTATCTACAAATAGCTATATACAACATGATAAAGTACACACACCCTTCTTCTAGGCACGAACACTTTACAGAACATCCCTACTACTCTTATACTGTGTGTGGGGGAGAAAGAATTGCCCACTCTATTGTACCTTAGCGTGTGTAGAACGAATAAAGGGAACGGCTCGTAGTTGGGTTGGCTTGTACTCCATCTATTTCTTGCCATTGAATGCTTTGTGACAGGCCCGAGAGAAGGTCGTGATCGCCGTAAACGGCCTTATATCTTTCCGCGAAATTGTATGAATCGTATGAGTAGGTACATGGAATGTCAGAAGGGAATTAAATGTGAGGACGAAGAGGAGAGAGGCTGATGGATTTATTTAGAAGGCGCAATTTGCATTTGCTCGCTGTATGAAAACAAAGATGAAAGGAAACGGTGAGAAAATGAGTTGGAAAACTGTGTGTGTGAAATGTGGCGCTGGGCTGGTGGGTGGAAGGACATGAGAGGGAAGCGAAGGAGTTTTTGCAATTTTGATGAGTAGAACTGTAGGGGACAAGCTATGGTAAGAATTTTGTGTTGTTAGTCTAGAATTCTAATGGTTAAATTTATTTTGCAAAGGTCCCAACGGTATGTTGGTTTGTGGAACGTGATTGCGTCCATCTGAGGGAAAACGTTGAACGAGAGTACGATTTTTTGGATAATCTGAATGATGTTACTGGATGGGTGAGTAGGGTTCAGATGCTAGTGTTGGCGGTGTACGAATGGTTGGATAGCTGATTCAAAAAAAAGGGATGACAAATATAACAGGAGTGGTTTTGGAAGGATTGGCGGAGAAAATGAGAATGGTAGGAAAGGTGATTGATTTCGTTGTGAAGGAGAGAGGTCGTGTGTGTTTAAGTAATTATTCTTTAAACACAGGAGTATTCATAGTATGCTAGAGTTGTGGTGTAGGTAGAGATGGTATCGAAGTGAAAAGCTATGATTGATTTTGTGTTTGGTGAACGAAGGAGATGTTGAAGTATGTGTTGGATTAGTGTAATCAGTTAGGGGTTTAGGATGGGATTATCGGGATCATTATGTTGTCCTATGTAAAAAGTTAAGTTAGTGGGGGCTTAGGATGGAGAGGAAGGTTGATACGGAAAGGAGTAGGTAAAAAGAGGAGAAGTTAAGTGAGCCTGACAATAAGGATAAGTATGTAAGAGCGCTCGCTAGTAAATTGGTTGAATGTGAACAAGTTGATACTGAAAAAATCTGGGGGCAAGTGAAGAACGCAATGTTAGATGGTGCAAAGGAACCTATGTGGATGTGCTAAGTAGGAAGTAAGAAATATTAACAGTAAATTGGCTGGAATGGAGAGTTGAGGAAAAGCGTGGTTAAAGGTTAAAAAAGAAGCGTTGTTGAATGTACTACAAGCAATGATGAAGACTCCAAAAGAAAGATGCTATGGAATTATTAAGGAGAAAAAAGAAATACTAAAAGCTGTATACGTAGGAGAAAAAAAGAGTTAAATGAACAGTTTGGAAGGAGGATGAATTGGGGACTACAAGGGAATAGGAAGCACGAAGAGTTTGAGAATAGAATAAGGAATCTTGCTTAGATAATGAATAGGATGGCGTTTTGTAACGACTGAAGTGGATGTGAGGGGAGTGTGGAAGAACACTTTTCGAAAATCTGCAACCACAATATTAACAAGTAATGAAGAGGTGATAGTGAGAGTGTGGGTTTTGATGGTGCAAGACAGAATAGGTATTTTGGGGATGAGGTTATTAGTAAGGAGGAAGGTAATGGGTAGAGTGAGAAAGTTGAAGAATGGTAAATTGCAGGTATAGATGAAATTTACTGGTGAATGATCAAGAACGGAGGCGAGATTGGTGATTGATTTGGATTTGGCAAGTTGTGTAATAAAGCGTTTATAGAGGGTATAGTTCCCAAGGAGATTAGATAGGCGAGCAAAAAAGGTAAATAAGATACCCTCAATATTAAGGGTAAGGGGAGAAAGGGAATGTAGCAATATATAGGTGAATAAGTTCATTGTGTGTTGTAGGCAACGTATTATGCTTCGGATATTTTGGCCGAAAGAGTGCGCCGAGTGACGAAAGGACTGATTGGTGCATAACAAAGAGTTTGGCGTTTAGGAGTGGTAGAGAAAGAGTGTGTGGATCAAATCTTTAACATTAAACACAATATTTGAGAAAATGAGGAGCAGAAGAAGACTAAATAGTTTAGGTTTTATGGATTTGCACAGGGTATATAGATGTTAATAGGGAAGCGTTTGGCAGGTGTTTGTGATTATATGGTGTGGGTACGGTAGGCTTCTGAATGGAATCAAAAAGTATGTATGACGATAGTGAAGGTGTTGTATGAATAAATGGAGATGTCAATGGTGATTGGCTTTAGGATTAAATAGCGGAGTGAGACAGGGTTGTGTTATGTCTCCTTGGTTATTTTCAATTGTATTTATGGATTGGGTAGAAAGAATTCGAAGGTGGATGGCAGGAATGGTGTTAGAATGAGAGAGAATGGAGATGAGGGAGGTGTGCCCTACCTTTATATGCGGATGATTTGAGTTTGTGTGGCGAATCTGAGAGGTTGAGAGGAATTCGGTAGAGAGATTTGGCAGAGATGGTGGGATATGTAAAAGGAGGGGTTTGAAAGTTAACGTAGATAAGAGTAAGGGTATAATGGTTGTGAGTGAGGACGTCCTCGGTGTTATGTTAGATGGTGGCAGCTGGAACAAGTGTCTGAGTTTAAATATTTAGGTATGTGTTGAGATGAGAAGGGAACGGATGATCCAGAGGTAGTAGGAAAGTTGTGAATAGGCAGAAAGGTGGCTGTGAAGTAAATACGTTTGTGTGAATGTAAAGGGACGTAAGTCTTGAGTGTGCCTAGGGTCTTACATGAGGGGTATGTTGTTACTTGTTATTGTATTTTAGTGAGACTATGGTCTGGATAATAAGTATAGAATCTAAAGTTCAATGTGTGTCAGAAATTGGGACAAATCTTAGCGGGATGCTTGGTGTTTTAAGAGAGTTATTAAATGAGGATACTGACGTATTAGAGGTTGTTGTGGTGGAAGAAGGGGGTTATGAGAGAATAAATGGAAAGTATGTTGAGATGGGTTTTGGTCATGTGGAAAGAATGAAAAATAAGTTGATGTTGGTTAAGGGATGTATAGTGGCGAGTGTTTGTTGGGACCGACCGCTGGGAGACCGAAGAGAAAGTGGATTTGAGTCGGTCAACGAATGTCCTGGAGGAGAGAAATGTGGTTTGGCAGAGGCGAGAAAAGGTGCATAATAGGATGAATGGCGGGGGATTGTGAGGGGGTATGGTCGTGGCCCTGGGCCAAGGATGAACCTTACATTGACGATCTCCCATGGCTTGAGGGTCCGTTCGCTGTCCCATGGAGCTTTAGGGTGGATTTTTGACTGACTGCGACGAGTTCTCACTTATTAATAAGGTAGAAGGGGCGCAGGTAAGGCAGGCTTTCTTTCGACTTTTGTTCATGTTCTGTTCTACTGCTTTTTCTTTTCGTGCTCGTCTGCACCTTACTCCCATTCTGGGAAAATAAAGAAGATAAGAAGAGAAGAAGATATAATAAATATTATTATATATTAATATAATATTATAATACTAATATTATAATATATATATATATATATATATATATAATATATTATATATATAATATATAATATATAATATATATTTCTATTATCTATTACTTTTCCCAGATTGGGGGGTGAGGTGCGTAGGCATACACAGAAAACAGAAAAGTAGTAGAAAAGAATAGGACGCAAGTCAAAAAGAAAGCCCCTCCCCTGCAAGGGACCCTCATTGTTGGTATACTCTCAATGTTTTTGGTTCTTCCTTGGTCAGGCGCATAACATAACCCTTCACAAAAACCACGTTCATTTCATTTATTATGCCTTTCTTCTCGCTCTGCCAAACTCACATTTCTCCTCAAGCATTCTTTATACTGCTCAATCCACCTTTTACTTTAAATCTCAAGACACACTGCACTATAATCCGGATTTAACCACCGACTATCATCCAACCTTTCAATATGACCAAACCATTCAATATACTCTCGTTCATTCTCACATTTGCTCTATGCTTCACACAACACCCCAAAAAAAAAACCCCCATAAATTACGTTCATTATATTGTTTTAATCAATTCTAACACCTGGGAACACATTGTGCTTAGATCATAACCTATTTATTCAACAAGAGTAGTATTCACTCAGATTAACATTAACACAGGTGCAATTAAATCCTTGTAGAGGAATATGCAGGACCATAAAGTCTGAAAGTTGCGCAAGGGTTTTGGCATAGGGCATGTTAGCATACCTTTGTTAATGAAGTATAGTAAGTTTTAAACTTGGTCTGGAAATATGGGATAGATCCAGATTACAATTGTGCGCAGATTGGACAACTCTTAGGGGTTTACTAGGTGTTGAGAATTAAAAAACATGCAGCATTGAATGCATCTTAGGGAGTTGTGTTGGTGTGAGATAGGCGTAAAATGAGAATAAACTCGCAGTACATAGAGATGGTTGGTCATATTGGAAAGTTATGGATGGTATAGTCGGTTGGATATAGCGGATGCGCCTCAGTTGGTAGTGCTGATGAGATAGCATATAGATTCGTGCGCTCGGAGAGACGCGAAAACATCGTAGATTCGGATTATAAGATCGAGTAAAGGAATGCCTGATGGATAGGGACTTCGCGCCTGGAGTCAGGCACGCGCGCTGAACGCAGCATGACAGCGTTCTGATTAACGCGCGCTCGCTTGAGAATGGTCGTGCTTGCTGCTGCGAGGTTTTAGTATAGATGAGATCATCTTAGGACGATAACTAATTCGAGATGCTATCGAACTTTATCAGATCGCATCAGTCAGGTGTAGAGTTCTGTACGCCTGCTAGATCTCGGTAGTATGAGAGTTTCTCTTTCGGATGTTTTGTTCTCTCCGACTCAAGAGGGGAAGATTGCGGAAGAAATGAATTTTTTTTTTTCTCTCCGGAGGGATTCCATTTAAGCTGTTCGCCGCTGGCCGGGAAGGATTACTAATCGTGCTTTTCTGCAGGCACTACGGAATCGTCGCTCGCCGGAGCTTGGGAGTAATGGCCGGTCTCCTGTGGCGGTCTCTCTCTCTCGTATCTCATCTCTCTCACGCCCTATAAGTATCGTGTGCTGGAGCTCTCTGTTACACGTTCTTATACTTAATATATATTCTACTTCTCTACTATTTCCTCTCGCAGGCTCTGTCAGATTGTGTACTATCGTCGTCGCGGTTTGTCTCACTTAATATACAACTTACGTCAATCTATATATCTAATATTATATTTATTATATATATATACAACACTTGTACTTAACGACATTGCTTACCAATCGCCTAATAAAAGAAATTTTTTAAGGCGTGAGTGGATTTGAGTTGCTCACTGCCTGACTACATACAATAACCCAACATTTTATTTTCATGCCACAATATATCTATATTCGACTCAATATCGTCCGTGTACCAGTCGCGCAACTCCGAACATTTTTGGTTCAATAATCTGTTAAAACAAAAGAAATCTAAAAAAAAAAAAAAAATTAGAGAGTACTACCAAAAAGTTACCAAGTTTCATGAAAAAAAGAAAAAAAAAATAAAAAGGATATATCAGAAACCTTCAATATAATAATGGCAAAGTAATGCAATGAGAGGATGTACAACACAAAATTCAGTTTATTCAGCCTTTTATAATTCTTTTTTTATACTCACCATCAACAACTTGTTTTAGCTTTCACCCCAATGGTGAAAGCTCAACAATTTGCATTTCTTTTAAGGTTTTGGCCGCAATTGGAATCATTTCACTATAAAGGACATCAGTAAACATGATTTTTACAAGAAAAGGTTTTGGAGATGGTATTTCAGCTTTCTGAAGACGACGTAAATTGTGAAATTCTTTTTCTGCCCAAAGCTGAATAGTCTGTGAAATATTTTAATCAATAATTCATTTATTAATACTACTACTACTACTACTACTACTATCACAAACCATTGTGATCTCTTTCTTATAATAACTTACAATAAAGATAAAGTGAATAACGCTACAAGTAATAATAAATGTTAAAAAAGTCTTGAAGAGAATGTCTGAAGGAAGTTAGAAATTGATTTAAAGATACGAAAATAAGCAGTCACATTTCTTAACATGTTTACTTCAGATAAATCTGCTGTACATACCTTTTTATTATTATTTTTAGACATCCGATTCTGAAACCTAAAATCATTACGTATATATTTTTCCCTCGTTTTGAAATCTGTAAGTGTAGTTTTAAAAACTTTGACGGCACATTCATCAGGGAGTTTTTCCTCCTCATACCTAATTGGAAAACAAAATGAAGAAAATAAATTGTAGAAAAATTTAGTAAAAGACTACTCTTTACATAAACATGGTAACGTTTCCAAAAATTTGAAGGAAAATAATTTACATCATTAATGGTACATGGAAATGTAAGAAATATTACTCCCTTTAATGGATCTAATATTAAATTACCTTAAAATACTATATACAGTACAGTAACTCAATCATACGAGAATCTAAAACGATCACAAACACAGGAGTAATATATAGGTATTTTAATCTATGAATATAAACAATGAAAAGCTCATTCACAAAAACACTAACTCCTTCAAAATCTTAATTCGGGTAAATCGTCCCACAAATAATTATTCACACATTTCTAAGTACATTTTATAAAAATATAATGTTCACACCAGAACTGCAGAATTGGTTATAAGATAATTTGACTCAGATTCCAAATATTGAAAATAATGTGATTCAATTTCTAAAGCAAACTAAAATTATTAATATATATATAATTAATATTATATTAATATATAAATTAATGTATATATAATATATAATATATATAATAAACTATATATATATATATTATCCTGAACAATATTATATATATAATTATTATATAATATATTATTCATATATATATATATATATAAATTAAATAATATTATAATATTAATATTAATTAATATTAATTATAATAATATATATAAATATTATAATTTATAATATATATATTATTATTATATATATTATATAATATATATTTAAATAGTTATTTGGGAGTATAAATTTGGTATAATAATATTGGTATTAAGGACTTGTATGGTAAAAGGAGGGGTTTGATAAATAGTTAATGACACGAGATAATTTAAGAAAGATATGGCGTTATTGGAGATAATGTAGAAGATTGCGACTAAATGTAAAGAATAACACCTTCACACACGTGCTGAATTATACATATAGTAGAGGATGTGTTGATTATTATATAAGGTTGTCTGTTTGTATACACATGATGAAAGATTATTAATTATATGTGAAAGGCAGCCGGACCGGCGGCTTCTAACGCAGACAGGTGAATGATATGCAGAACCTCATATTTTTGTATATTGTATAAGAATAAATTACGTCTTGTAATAATAGAAAAGGAAGGTGTTGCGAGCTGCAACATCATCTTATCACACGATCTGAGGTGGTATTAATCCACTCTTTAGGGCGATTATTATGATGTTACACCTTATTAGGGTAATTAATGAATTGTCTTATAGCTATCTGATACACTATGGATTGTATGTTAGTATGAATTTTCCAATCTGGTTCTATGAGCTGAATAACTAATGGTCTGGCAATGATATAAGCTGAATTTAAATCGATCATACTATAATGATCAAACTATTGTGCTAGAGATGTGTGAGCAGTCATGGTGAACGTCCTGCTTGGTGTTAGTAAGAAATAAGACTAAAATAGTTGTGTAGTACGTATCATACCAGTAAGAGTGATAAAGTTTTGATCTAGTTGTTGCAAGCATTTTGCGCTAGATTAGGAGAATTTAATTCAATGAACAGCTACTAGTCTATTAGATACACTCCCACGTGTTTAGATGCAATTTCTTGTTGTATTTTGTGCCATGTAAGTAGTGAGTTTAATGTTTGCATTATAATAGAAAGTTAGGTTTGGAGAACTTGGTATTATAAAGACGGGATACGGTGTATAACGAGAAGTGAGTTCTGAGTGGTGGTTTTTGAAAGACGCACTGAATCCTATGTGTATTATAAATCACCTAGAGGAGATAATAAATTCATCACTCTGGGGAAGTTAAGAGTGATGTTGGTACCAGTAAATGAAACTGATAACGCTCGAAGGATAGTAAAATATGTGAGAATTATTTGTATGATGAGAGGAAGATTGGCGATAAAGGATATAGGTCATTAAGTTGATAAGAAAAGTTGTGTACTTTGCCAAGATTCATTGGGTTGGATGTTTTTTTGTTTAGTATGAATGGGTGTGGGTAATTGCAGAGTTACATAGATGGGTTAACGCATAGCTAGAAGACGTAAGGATCTCGCAAACCATCGACTGATTCACATAATATGCCAGTGTATTCAACCATTCTAACTTTATAATTAAGAAATAATAAGGGTTGATCATAGAAAGGCGCAGTCGACAGGTTTATTAAGAGCCTAGGATCTAATATCTAACTGCTAGTTTCGAACTATTTAGACACTAATTATGATATCATAATAACTTTATCATAATGAACTAAAGTTTTTTCGCATATGTTACATTTACTTTTCTCCACGAATTGACTTGTTTTCTTACTCCCTTAACATGGGACTTTCACCGACGTCTTAGGTGGAGATAACAACGGAATAGAGAATTGTTATATGATGTTGAATATTTATGGGTGATCATGCGATAAATCTTTTACAAAACAGAGAAAATTATTATTAAATTATATGTACATCTCTGAAAAATTTGAAACGTACAAAAAATGATATTAATACTCCATAATAAATTAGTGAATCTATGAGTACTAATATACTTACTCCAACTAAATATACACTTAGAAGAGAGGATACTTATGAAACCATATTATCCTTAAATAATAAAATTAACTAAACTTAGAGCTAATAGTATAAAAACTGGAGAGAGGATATTGCTAAAAATAAATTTATTAATATAGTTATTTCTACTGATATTTTTAAAAAAGGTATGGAATAATAACCATCACATGTGTTATAAGTTGTAGAATGTATGAATTTATAAATTACCGGCTTTGGCTATATGCTATAGATTATGGGAAATATATCACATTATATAATAGGAGTTACCAATAATTATTTGCTTACTATTAGGAACATTAAAATCTAGAACAATGGAATCTTATTTATGTAATAAGGAATAATTAATAATAATAATATAAATATTAAATATAATGAAATTTTTTAAATGAATTTATCATAAAAATAATATTATTTATGATATAACACAAACACTATAATAGGATGTAGCCATATAAATATATTTTTGAATCGATGATTTTCTGAATATATGTTGTCCATGATTTAATCTATGATGTACATACTCATTGAGTTTTTATTTTTTTCGTTTTTTTCACCTTATTTAATCCATCTTGTATTCTGTGCATTCTTAATAAATCAAGCTTTGAAAAGAATTAGGGAGTCAAGTTTATAGGCTTCCAAAAAGCTTATGTAGTGACCCTATTATCAATTTTTGTCATTTATTTATGGATTATTTATTATTAATAAAAAGTATTTATTATTAATGTTATATTAATTTTTATATCAGTCAATTATTTTTAATTTTATTTATTTGTATATTATTATTTTGCTGAATTTATAGTTTATGATTTAGTATTTGTGTATATATAATATATAATTATATATTTATATATATAATATATTAATATATATTAATATATTTAAACTTATAAATAATACTAAATTATATACTTGGTTACATAAGCACTATATCATTAACTATAATATCCCTACTACTTACGTAAGATATTACAGACAATTTAGCCGAGGTAACCTATTGTTACACCGGCACTAAGTCATGAGCCTTAGTTTCCATTATATTTCACTCATTTTATCACTAGAGTGAGTATGATTATCTAGAGGTTGAACAGTTCTGTATTAGCAAATTAAAATCTGTGAGCGAAGAGTCCCTGCTAGTATAGAGGATGTCAGATATCCTCATATACATAATCTGTTGAAGGATAAAGACTACTTATAGTTCAGTAATTAATTACCCGTGGATAAGCAATTATAGGAAGATAAATTCCTACAATACACCTATTATGAATACATATAATCATTAATTTGGTTGGTGTGAGAGCAGATGCTTTGCAATCTGTAGTTTCTCAAACTTGTAGTATGTCATTATATGTGAATGAACGAGCTGCGCAAAGCCCAAGTAAAGTATTGGAAAAAATATAAACTCAATAGGATAATAAAGTCAACTTGTTGTGCGCTAAACCTAAATGGATTGCTTACTGCTATGTTAGACAGAGTACGAATATAGACGAAATAACATGTCCGCTATTACTCTGACAGTGAGAAGATTACTGAGTTATCGTGTATCTTATTAATAACAAAGGATCAAGAGGTCGTAGTGATGCGTCTTTATTGTAAGAAAGTTGTTTATAAATTATTAATAATAAATAGATTATAATTTATAAAATTAATATATATCTCATGATGCAAATATCTTTGAGGTAACGATAGGCGTATCCTATGGTACAGTTAAGCAAAAAGCTTAAATATACTAAAACCTTTGATAATAGGTAAAATGATAAACTTAAGCGAAGTCACTATTAAGGAGGGGAAAGAAAACAGGATAAATTAATTTACCAGTAACCGGTATATAATAGGTTAATATAATATTATATATATTAAGTTGATCTTAAGTGAATTTGAAAAGATGAATAATTGTATCTAAATTTACCGAATACAAATTATATTGAGTATAGTGGTAAAGAACGAGATCATTGCTGTTTTTGTTAATATATGTATATAATTAGTATAATTAGCTATGTTTATAAGTGTAGTAATACTCATATTTAATTTTATCTCACATATATCTTATGTATAATATTATTAATATATATATATATAACATTGATTAATTATAAAGAAATTATAACTATGAATTATGTAAATATTTTATATTAATTATATATATTATGATAGAAATTATATATATATATATAATATATGAATATTTTATCATATATATTATATTTAAATATATTTAAATTTATATTAATATTATTATATAATTTAAGATATTACGGTAGATACTGTCATCAGCAAAATACGTTAATGTAGTATTAATAGGCGAATATATTATAACTTTGACTCATACTCCATCTCTCAATTAACTCTAGACTTAAACATAGGTTAGCGCCAAATAAGAGCACTGTTTCTGTTTTAATGAGTGTACATTTTAATTAGTAACAAAATATATATAAATCTATTTACATATAATGGTATGGTGACGAGACAGGTAAAAACACTTATTTATAACAGTAAACTATTACCTTATCTAGCGGCTCGCCTTTCCCTACATTAATCTGAGAGTAGTATGAATTAACTAAAAATCAGATTATGTATAAGTTAAACATTGATGAGGATAAAGAGTAAATGAGCTATAAAAAAAGAAAATAACTATATAAATAATACTGTTATAATAATAACATTTATAAGTATAAAAATAATTATCGCAGCAACATAAAAATCAATATAAATAAAATTCAAGCGTATGTGTTTTTTTTACCATAAGTATTCCGGAATAAGACTATTAGTCTAAAAACTATTATCTAATCTATTTAAATAATATTTTATATTAATATTTATTTAATGTCAAAAAAGTTATGATATACGAATAATTATTTAGTCAATGCATTGAAAATTAAAATTAATTATGATAAAATTAACGTCATAATGCTCAGGTGACTTATTATAACTTCAATGTATTAGGATCTATTGCGCCATATGATCTAAATGGCTTTAGATTAATAAAACTATGATTTAAAAGATGAAAAGATGCTGTCAAAGCTAATGCCTGAAAAAGAGGAATGTAAGCTTGGTATTGAAACACGGACTTTCGAATAATCAATTCTATATCACCCTTTGGCAATCTACTTTATGGTAGTCCATTAAAGGAAGAACAACGTCATTTTTTTGAGAAATTGTTCAGAGCTGCTAATAGATCCAAACTGATATTATCTAGTCAGAGAGAGTTACGTTAACCTTACGACATGACACTTCGGCACAGGCTCGATGCGCAAAAAAGCGTGGACGGATCTCTAAAATCTTCAATGGATGCAATGGGCGGATGTGCCCTAACTAAAAATTTAATAGTACTTAGTAGACTCTTTTATGGAACAAGATGATAAAAGAAAGAAAAATCGATAGCAGAATGACACTAAAATAGACAATACAGAGTACCCCCTTCTCGATGCACTTGCTTCAATCCCAGTCGCACGAACCTGGGGTCCTTTCGTCTACACAGAGTATTAGAATAATTCATACAGGGGGAGAGCTTCGATTACTTTAAATATATACTATTTGAGTATATATATCTATTACTTACTCTCCTGATGCAACATTACTTGTGTAGTATGATTTATGTAATCCACTAATATACTCTTTGAGAAATCTAATTTATGTAATATATGGTAAAGATTAAATAATATTCATTTAATAATGATATTTAATTAGCCTATTAGCGATTGATATATTATGTCGATTTATAATTTTAATTTAATGTCCTTATATATTCCCAAAACTTCACTGGCCAGTAAATTGCATCAGATTGCAATTTATTTTATACTTTATATTATATAAATAATACAATAAGTTATAAAATAATTCAAAGAACTACCGGATTGAAATAATTTAATTATTATACAGACTTCACTCACTCTCCAATTTTGAAGAGAATAATATTATTCTTTTTTGCTTTTTTAACTCACTATATTTGAAAATAGATTATTATAAAGCAAAAATTTATCATTTGCAGCTCCAACCCTAAAAATTTTTATCGAATGTAATTATATTATGTATTGTATTATATTTCTAATTAAATTATTTTAAGTCAGCAATTATATTAATTTAAATTTGTTTAAAATAACACCTATTTATAAAAACTAACTCATACTCACTTTCTCATGATCATTTTCATAGCCTATCGCATATATTAAGGATATGCTACTACTCTTTATATTAGTGAGGTAGGGCTGAGAAACCATACGTTGTATAGAGGAGCACCGTGATTTGTACGTATTACATAAACCAAGTAATAACCAACGTAAATGTATTTAAAGTTTATATACTAACTACCGGGGATTGACCCCAAACCGCCGCGGTCAACAGCCTGTAGCGTAATATCTACTCAATAATTTTGACTAAATATCCCTTTATTGAAAACCCCTACAATTAGCACATGGAACCAACCAATGCTTTACAATAAACCTTATGAAATAAATGGGGCTACTTATATAGAGGTATTATAATATATAATGTATTACCTATAAGTAAGTGATTATTAATTTATTATGTGCCTAGAGGCCAGTAGTACTCCTTAGATAAATCATATAATTATTTATATAAATTATATAATATATTATATAATATATTATAATATATAATATTAATAATTATTAATATTATATAATATTATAATAATAATTATATATATAATAATAATATATATAAATATATTTACTTAATATTAATATTATATATATATTAATATATATTATATATAATATATTATTATTATTAATTATAATATATAATACTTATTATTATAAT
This sequence comes from Trachelipus rathkii, assembly GCA_015478945.1. Classification (NCBI taxonomy): domain Eukaryota; kingdom Metazoa; phylum Arthropoda; class Malacostraca; order Isopoda; family Trachelipodidae; genus Trachelipus; species Trachelipus rathkii. Next base: position 33,897 of record JABUQX010057245.1, on the reverse strand, counting down.
AATATATTATATATATATTAATATATATATTATATATATATATATTAATTAATTATATATATTATATTTAATTTATATTAAATATATTTATTAGTTAATTTATATTATTATACTATAAATAATAATAAAATGTACTACTTATCAAAATCCGGTGCAATAATTGTGTCTAAAGGATAGTAAAATAAGGATATTTTTCTATTATTAGAGAGTTCTGCCAGTTCTGAGTTAAAAAGAGTGTGCAGTAAATTAATTAATAAAAAAGGTAATATATACCCTGAATATGTCAGGACATCCTGACCTTCAGCGCGAACATTAAAATAGTCGGAATGCTTGTAAACAACCTATTTTATTAAAATAAAATATGATAAGGCGTTTGTGAGTTCGTCAAATCCTTAAAAGTATTAAAAATAACGGTACTCACTTATCCTAAAATAATCGAAATGAAATGCAATGAGATAGATGTTAGATTATTAGTTTATTTTATGGTTGAGTATAGGTGACACTGTCCTCTAGCATTCGTTATTGTGGCAGTGCTCTGCAGATTGCTACCGTGCATTAATGATTAGCACGTCCAGATGTTATGTTTTAGGTAAACTGTAGTATCAGTCAATCTAAGATGTGTTACCGGCGACTCAAACTCACTAGCATAATTGTAATTAATATAGTAATGTAAATTTTACATACATCATTCATGGTAATGAAAAAGTAATACAAATATATTATTTTTTTTGTGTCCAGTATATTATCACATAGTGGCCGAACAGTAAAAATTTCCGAACTACATACTCATGATAAGGAGAAATCCTTTTTATACTAAGTGTGAAGAATATATATATTCAAATCGACCCTAGTCACTTAATTATAACCTATTAGAACATAATATAATATATTAATTAATATAATATTAATTTATATATAATATATATATATCTATTAAATTATATATATATATATATATTATATATATTAATATATATATATATATATATTATAATTAATATATTATATATAATATATATATATATATATTCATGTTATATTTCTATTTTTAGGCGGTAAAATCATAGATTTCTTTTTTTTATAATATGCTTACACTTATAATATTAGTTTTCGAATATTTACTTTATGTAGAAGATTGAAATATATATATAAATTAAGTTACTTAGATCATTCATAATATTATTCCAACTATTATCCATTAATTAATTCTTAAGATTCTTAAGTGAGCCACATTAGACCACCTCTGTGGGCAAGAGGATAACACATCTGTGTGAAGTAAGGCTATTAACTTTTAGATTCTTAGTACTTAATATTGATTTAATACAGCTTTGATTTCTTATTATAAATGTGTTTTTTTGGTACGCTCCTGTTATATCATATAATCTATGAGTGTGTCTGAACTATTTTCTCTACCGCTTATTCAAGTTAATCTTGATTTTAGAAGGCGTCCCACAAGGAATATTGATAAAGCACTCCCGATTCAATCAAGGCGAGGAGTTACATTTTGCGACCCATCAATTATTATTTAATTTGAGCATTACCTACTCTTTCTAGTCGGATTTTTAAGTGTAATAACGTCTCGTTCGAATTAATTGACTTTGTATAGCTTGAGGCATCATATATTGTTGTTTACTTAGATTTTAGAATATCTGGTTGATGCATTATTAACTAAAAACGAGTTGCAACTATATTAAATTAGAAGCAAGGACCTGTAATATGATCAGAGCGTATGAGTCATGGCATCACCATGGTATTAACTCGCTTACTTTTCATAATCATTTAAGAGTAGCAAATTTAATTGGGACCACAATTACTTCAGATTCCATGATGCAACAATATTCAATAGAAGGGTAAAAGTAGTATTCAAATCATTATTTAGACAAATTTTCACTGGTAAAGAATCTTTTAAAATATATTTAAATATACAGTTTTATTTTTGAGGATGCCAAACTTTATGTTCACGTGCTGACTGATACTACCAAGGATAATGCGCTAGTGTAAAATATTTATTCACTTGAAACAGTATATAAACGTATCTACTCTATTTAGAATAATCAAAGACAAAGCCGCAGCCTTCAGCCAGACAAGAACGGATGAATTGAGTAGAATGTAAGTTGTTGCAAGAATCTGAAGTTAGTCGGGCAGGCCTCAGACGTTTCAGTGGAAGGTTGCGATGGTGCTCTACTTAAGTAATGACAACAAAGATAGTCTGTCTATTTAGAAGTTCGTAGCCTCATTCTTCCCTGGAGACATAGAGTTTAAAGTCCTGATTATACCTTGTTTACTCCAGCTTATAGAGCTCAATTGTTCATGAGTATTGAGAGCACGTTTACTATTTTGTTTAGGTAGGAGCAATATTCTGATAACTTCTGAAGATTTTTGAATATTAATTTTTGATTCTAATTTCATTTGAAGGCCGAGCATTTATGTGAGTAGAATATCTTTGAGCGTCCGACTCATCTTACGAGGATATCTATTTGTATCATTTTCTTTGATAAATCTTGTTATTGGAGGAATTAAGTATTATATTTCCATCTCTATGAATATACTAATGCTGGTAACTTGTACCATTCGCATAAGTCAGTTAAACCGCTGCTAGAGGATTTTTGTCCTCACTTGAAGATATTAGTCGTAGATATTGACAGCCCCTAATAAATCACTATAATCGTAGAAATGTAAAGATACTAAAAACAAATTCTGATATGCAACATGGACACTTTCGCAAATAACCCTCGCAACGCAAAGTTTGACGATAGGTTCGTGCCCGTCTAACATATCCAATGGTATAAACCTTGTTTGATTTGTGGATATGTAATACCGAAATACATTAAAGTTGAATTTTCTATTCCTGACGATGCACGAAGTTGACATGGAGATGAGTAATGCGAATCGCCGGTTTGATAAGCAGAGTAGTCATAGTTATATTGCCGTCACGCGATGGCACGAATATGATTGGAGAATAGTGTATTCGTAGTTATCTTTAGGTGTCAAGTATGTTATATGACTAGTTAAAGTACACTTACTAATATAATATATACGACACTTACCTGTTAATGGTGATAGATTTTAATAATCTTATGCGAACGAATAGACTAGAAATATTTAACTAACATATAGTAGGATCATAACTATCCTTTAACCTAAGTTAGTAGATCTGTACCGTATTCAGATGCTCCATAATAGATTGTATATGTATATGTTATTACGACTCTCTATAGTGGGCTGATGTAGTTATAGTTTATGTGTGATAATACTGTTTATTATATCTAATATACTACGGTAGAGAGGCATGGGAGGATTTATAAACAATTTCCTAGCTTCGGCTAAAGCTACAGTAATTCTGTGTGTCCTTTGCCTTGAGGGTAACTATTGGTCATTCATGATGCTTATTTTAGTCACATCTTTGACTCTCAGGCTAACTTACTAATGATTCTTATTTCGAAATATGAATTATCGAGAAGTTTTATAAAAAGCTTAATGAGTCAATTGTTATGAATCGGTAGTCCTATTTAAATAGCATAAATGCGTTATTTAAGTATAAAAATATATGAATTATTATTTGTGATCATACTGCGGGAGGTAAGATAAAATTATTTTTAATTTACTCTTTTTTGTATAATACATGGAAAATGAGAGGTCAAGTATTAACAATGTAAGATATCCTACGCGTTTATGTCGTGAGATATTAGGTTTGTGTAATATTGATGTTAATTAAACCGTTGCTGGAGTGGAAAAGAATGAAATGGGGGAGAGAAAAGCATGGCGGATTTATCTGATTTAAGATGACAAAAAGCTGACCGGTGTGCATTTTCGTCATTGATAATATGTTGATGTTCTCTGAAATTGTATATTATAAATGAATAATATTAAATTAGGTTTAATTTTAAGTTTTGATATAGGGTTACAAGATATGTTGCGAGTTTGATGACATTACATGGTCCATCTATGAGAGGTTGTATGTTGTAGTTAAGAGAGTGCGATATTATTCTGGATAGGTTATAAATTCTGATAAAATGATTTAAGTTATTTGTTGCAGTATATTTCCGAGAAATTTTAAGAGGTATGCAAACTATGAGACTACTTAAAACTGTACACTTAAAGATAACTAATAATAAGTGATCTCCAAATAAATTGATATGTATATTTTTACAGGTTGTGCTTTGGAGTATAGGGTGATAAATATGAAAATGAGATCCCCAGAGGTAATTGTAATAATTTCGATGAAAATAAGAGAGAGGAGCAGGTGTAACAAAAATAAAATAATACTTTATCCAATTGTAATAGTATATTTTCCATTTATAGTATTAACTAATATTATATATTTAAGAGTTATTGATATTTAGAAGATGAATCGGTCAGCCATGCATAAAAAGTATCTCTCCTATTATTATTAGGTAGTTGTTGTAAAGTAACATAGCTTGATCATATAATAGTAGAATAGTAATTTTAGTGCATCCAAATACTGCATACCTGCTTTTTATTGGGTTTCTTTGATATATAGTTTTCTATATTAATGATGTATTACTTTATGATATAAGAAATTAGTTTTAGTGGGGACTTGGTATGGAGAGGATAAGGTTATATAAGGAATGGAAGTGGATAGAATTTAAAGAGCTGAGAATTTATAATAGTATGTGAACATAAGTAGTGATATAATAAGGTAGTATATTACTAAGAGCGCCTGTCAAAATTATAATTACAGTTGAATGTGAGCCAAAGTGAAATCATGAAACTAATAATCTATGGATAACGCACATGTAAGTGAAATCGTTATGTTAAGATAGTGCAAGGGAAGTATTGATTTAGAGTATTATAGTTTAATAAAGTATGTGGTAGTAAGACATGTTCAATAGAAAGTGGCGGAATAGAAGAGAGGAATATTGTATATATTGACATATAAGCGGTATATATTAAAAGTAAATATATTAGAGCGTTGTACTATTATTAATATGAACTACACCTACGTATAAGGTAGTCTAATTTATCTACAATTGTTTCATACGCTAACCGAATTATCTATTATCCTAAGGTCAATAGGTTAAAGTGGTTATTACTATTTTATGATAAAATCAATAAGTAATAAATTTAAGAAGTTAATAACTTACCTCAATGATACAGGGTTTAATATAATATTAGTCGTGATAATTAGTTAAAGTTGAGAGACTATATCCTACATAATATAATATATCACGTAACATAGACGAAAAATATATCTTCTATGTTTTGCTTTTATTATTCCTTATCAATTAAAAAACTACTCATTAATCTAATCGATTAATGTAGCGTTCTAGATGCGAGTTTATAAGTGACTCATTTATATGGTGCATCCCTATAGATTCTATGCACATTCAGCAAGTTATGAGAGATACTATAATATAATTTTGTTCTATTTTATGATATGTTTATGGTTCTGTATCAGTTACGATGTTCTTATATTGCATTTTTAGAGAGTTATTTTTGCATATAAATCATTATCTGTATGAAATAAAATTTTACACAAAAGTTTCACAAGTTTGCGCCAATAAGTGAGGAAAAAATCACTTCATACGAATTGTCATCTAATGTTTTTGGTTTTCTGTCATTAAAATGCACATGTCTATCAAAGGAAATTTAATGTATTATATTGATTCAATAATTATTTGGTTTTATCCTGTTTGACCTCCATTCCTTTGATAATTCATTAACCATCATTACAAATGATTAGATATCTCTCAAAATTGCGCGCTCGCAGTCCATCTCATACTTCATACTAAAGGCTATTATATAATAGTGGATTTGATATCCTTTAGAAGACACAACCACTATGATATATCACATTCAGAAAAATCTGAGAGAAGCATTCGTAACGAGCTATTAATTTGAAAACACTTCGATGCAGATGTATATAATAAATAAGTCATGCCTTTTTGAAATCCATCAAATATTCCGCTTCTCACAATCTAGGAAGAATTGTAGTACCTACATCACCTGCTGATCACCCTGGATGTCCTATTCTTTTTTTGACTATTATTTTTATCGATATCAAGATGTAGGGAGTTCGAAATTTAGGATCCCCGCCTCAAATCTCTTACCGAAGTAAAAAATATCTTGTATAAAAAACAGCTATCTGAAGAGTAAAGAAATAAAGAACAACAATAAATATAAAAACATTGATTGTTTTTATAATCGTATACTAGAATTTAACAATTATTATGAACTTAAATATATTATGTGAAACTCAAAGAAAGTCGGTGTTTTCGAATATAGAGACTTTTTTATAGAGTGTTGTTTGTGAAAGGTTATACTATATGAAGAAAATTCTTTGCCATGGTGCAGGATTTCATCTCTTGTTCTCTTGTGTAGATTGATGATCACCATACATAAATCCCTAATATTCTCTAGACATAATCATATATTGAAAAGTTATTATAAATAATAAATTACTATAAAATATTATACCCTAAAAGATATAAGACTTCAAGGATTCAATCATATCAGTAACGGTAAACTATATTTATTGTAATTCTATTTATTTTGTCTAGTCATCTTTCAATTTGTAAACAACTTGCTTGATTTACTTTGGTAATATTTCCGTCTAATTATTAATTATCTTTGCTGAGTTTTATGGAGAAAAAATCCTGACTATCAAATTTTATCTTATTTAGCAAATAATCAAATATATTGAAAATTAGTTATCCTTGCTACAAGTTATCATCCTCACTGATTATTATTTGACTACTAGTATGGTTAAATTATATATTCGTATACACTTTATATTGCTTCGAATAGATCATTATAGTCGTATAATCTACGCGTACTAAACGATACATAACGAGATCACCTAATAGACTCGAATGCATTTAAGAAATAGGAGGGTTGTGAGAGCGATTAGCACACTCAGCCATATTGGTAAAGGTTAGTTGCCAATACAAACTCACGCCGTTTCACTAAGACTTTGGTACCAACCATAGGCATAATAACTCATTCGCTCTAGTATTACTCCTGTTTTCAAAAAACTAAGTGGAGTTTTTTAGATTCACCCTGAAAATCTCGGTGATAATTCTATGATGTAGAATATGCCATGCTAGAGACCATGATAGAAAATCAAAATATATAAACTATAGCGAGACAGGATATTAATGCTGTACTTGCGTTGCATTACAACCTTACTAGCCACTAAACTGAAAATTGTAGATTGTGAGATTTTACTAATCTTATATCACAAATTTTAATTATATTACTAATATTGATATTATCCTAACTACAACATATGTTTAGTAGAAATAAATTTATCTTCTCCCTGTATATTAAAACTTATTATCTTCAAAGCTATATATATATATTTATGTGATTTCTAACTACATATTTATGAAAAGAATTTATATTAAATCTTGGTTTTCAAAATACCCAAAATATTTTAAATACTTATTATTTGATATCGGAAGGAATATATATTTAATTGCAACCATTTTATTTCGAGGTAGGGCATAAACTATTTTAGAGTTACGAATCTTTTTTAAAATATCTCTCTAAGCATTGCGTTAAAATAGTTTATTCACATAATTGTAATCTATGAATAATTGATCAAAATGGTTCCTGACATAATATATTAGTATGTTTGATATATACATCAGGATAAACGGTCTCTTATTTATCAGCTCAGAGACCAGAGTCTACTTGATTCATCATTACTCTTCGTACAACTATAGATTTATTCGTATCCTACTATTAAATCAAATATTTTATGTCATTGACTATCAAACTCCCAAACTAGTGAGGTATTACATGAAATATTGCTTAATCCTATTTATGGTATTTTTCTCATATATAAAAGTTTATCAGCATTTTTAAACTGTCATAATTAATTTTATTATAAATTGTGGATCGTGTCTTAATGGTTATTTAATTTTTATATATAACAATTCCCACAATACTCATAGGACCTAATTATTTATATTTTAAAACTATGAGGGCTTTTTATATATGAGATATTTATCTATAGGAGAGAAAATTTCATAGAGATACCAATTTTTTATGAGCTGTAAGTATAAGTGTCGCTACTAATTTGTTAATTTCAAATTGCTTAGTGGATTAAATACAATCATTAGACGATATTTATGTATAACGGTACATTATAAGAATTAGTTTTTCATATACTCAGTTTGCGCTGAGAACATTTTTGAGAGACTCAAATTTTTTTTGAATCCACTCTGTTTATATCTAAATAGTTTCATAATGCTAATATTTGAGCATTCTGATTATTTATGTATTACTAACACTATGGTAGATTGTCTTGTCATGTAAATCACCAACATGGCCTTATTGCCTCTAACTCAAGTAGAATATTACTGCTCAGTCTTTCTTAACGTTATAATCAGACGTTCAAAAACATTATATAAACGAATGTAAGAACCCTCACTAGATTTGTCTGATCTGAAGTTGCATACTCAGTTTACATATAACTCGTAACATGTGGTAGATTTAAATAAAAAAAAACCGAAAGAGATAAGTCTTATTGAGGAACATATAGAATTGTTATGAGAGAGGGATTAAGTATGTAGGGTGGTCCAGTTCCCAAGAACAGAAGCAGAGACACTGACTCACGCTCGACGTGAGTTTATATTACGACTGTCTATTCGTAGTTTTTTAAGTGTTAGATCAGTTTACATAATATGAAACCTTAATTGAGTAATTTCATGATAGTTATTTCCTATCTCTGAAGATATTTAAAGGGACGCATCATGTGGCTAAATATTGAGTATGTTGAAGATAGTAGACTACTAGACCATTATATGGTTTACTAGTTTTAATCTATTTGTCTCGTAATGATGAGCACATTTGTGACGCTAATAGCTAATTTTAGGTTCCACCTTTTGAAGAACCCATATTTAGGTACACACTAAATACTACAGAGGAGTTTCCCATATAATTCACAATTGTATAATTCACAGATTCTCATTAATATAATGGCGGACTATTGGTTGCTTTCAACATAGTAGAGTATATAAGTATAATAGAAAAGAGTATGTATTAGACACGATCATATAAAACAAATAATTACTGTTTAATGTGGGTTGTGACTAATCGGTTTACAATATAGGTACATAGTGTGATCTCGACTCATTCACTAGAATCCACGTATTCCCAGTTTCATTTGCATAAATAGCAATTTTCGAAGCTGGGATTCCTCCTGAAGTCTGACTTTCCTCAGTGGTATATTTGTCTGTTAACACTCTGTGGAAATTACATTATAAGCATCTCATCTTGCAGTGTTTATTTTTAGAAGCTTTGAGTTCAATAAAAAAATCCCAGATGTAATCCTTGCCTTACGTGTGAGAAGATTGTTTTTTGGAAAGTTTGACGAGTCACCATAACCTTTCCATATTTCTTAAAGCTTCGGTGAGAACAAATACATTAATAGAGTTAAACGATAGTAGGTAAGGTTGTGCGCGACCTGAAATGTTTGTGTGCTCATTCTGTGGACGTATCAATATTTAGTAATCCACATTAGGATGATAATGCGTCATTTCTGAAAGGTGCATAGTGGGTACCTACGAAGTAGAGAAACCCAGTGGTTGGCACGCCACACGCACGTACAAGACTCAGACTTAAAGTGAATTACTATCGGTCATGCTTGATATGAATGCATCTTTCTTCTGTGTACAGCAAGTATGCATAATTGTTAGCTGTGTGCTGCTCCTTAGCGTGTTCATATGCATAACCATTTTTGAAGCGAATTATATTGATTTGTAATAAGTATTTTACGGTTGTGCCATCACATATCGATTATATGCTGATCGCTCACCAGACGCTTGTTTGCGGATCGAGGTTGTATAAATAATAGTATTCTTTAAAACATACATCAACAGCTTTGTCATCAGCTTACTAACAAGAATGTCCTATAGCTAGATATAATATATACTTAATGTGGTACTAAGAATGATTTCTTAAAATTAATTAGTAGGACTTACTGATGTAATATATTAACTGTTTTTAATTAAACATTATCAAAATTGTAAGTCGTTGTAGTATTCAAGATTTCTGTGAGTAGCGTCTAGGAAGTATATTGTAGTAAATTTTCAGTGTCTTTCAGTATAACTATTCTATCCACAAACATTCCGCACAACAATATTTTTATTATGTTTAGAGAGATCACGTGAGTTTTGTTAAGTAACCCAGCTAAAATACATATTTATATTGGTGACCGACAAAGGGTAAGCCTTTATGAATTATTTGATTGCTTATTATATTGATAAATATATTTATAAGTTCAAAGAATATCATACTACTGTGGATTAATATGCTTTACGATGTAAGTAGATTCGAGCGTATTATTCTCTGTATGAATAGTAATTAGATAAATATGGGACTTTAAATAAAGCCAAAATATATCCCTTTTGTATTGTGATATCAATATGTGGTTTTGAACTGAAACTCAATTAAGGTGAGATAATAATATTATCAAAAAGATGTACAAATTCAATCTCCCTCTAGAAAAAAGATGATCGATTCACAAGTATAGCAAGGTTCTGACCAGGACAGTCCGCTTACGGACTCGTTACGGCGATTGAACTTAACATCCTGCATGTACAGTTATGAAGGAACACATAACATTAGGACTCCGTGGTAAATGACCTGAATGGTGTCAGATGTTGGTTGCCTGTTCCTGTCTTTGATAGATTCGAGTAAGACATTAATCCAGACAGACCCCAATCTTATACTAGGTTAGAGATATCACTGTAACATTTCAAAACTTCTATCATCCTAGCGATTATAATTATTCTATATTGTGACTATCGTAAACATCTATTGGTTTTCAATCCGAAGACAGAGAAGAACTGGCTAAGAGGAGAAAAATTAAAATAGGAGTTAGAGCATCCACCACAATGCAAAACGTACGAGGTTAGCGCGTCTCGCTCATCTATGAGTGAATGAAAGGAACAACTCTTGTGTTGTTAACTTACTAGATTTTAACGTGAGAATAATTGGAGAATCAAAAAGTTTAAGTACTGAGCAATAATATAAACATCTATATATATTTGCCTAAGGTGGTATTGAATGTAACCTTGAACTTTTATTAATTAGTAATATCAATCTATAGTCTGATGTCCCTCTCTGTAAGATTAAACCTTTAATATTTATTTGAGGATATTTGATGGGTAAGTCTCAGCTCGCTCCAGTATATTTAAATGTAATTTATTAAGTAATATTACAAATGAGTTTTACCAATTTAGAGATAGGACAAATTTAAAAAGACTTCTATTAATTAAAAAATTAACCCTTCGTCTTGGGATATCCAACGTTTAATATATGAGACCAATGATATTCTCACTATATCACGTGTTTCGGAAACATCTTTGAATAATAGATGAGCTCCTTTGGAATATGTTAGGTGTTCGACAGGTAGTTGGAACTCTGCTTTATGCGAAAGCAGAGTATGTAAATGAATCATATAGACCAGCATAATTATTATCATATTTTAATTTAATCCACTAACACTGGGATCTTGTCAACGAATTGGCCCCCACAAGAGATATAAGACTCAGCTAATATGCTATATTAGATGGGTATCATATACAGACGCAGAAGGAGAGCTTTATTAACAAGTGGGTAGTACAAGCTCCTCTATTAAGTAGATTATCCTAAAGTGCCGGAAGTACAATTTATATGTCACCATTAGAATATTATTGAATTAGAAATATTTTGAGGTATTTTTTTATTAAGGAATATTTAATTAATACAAAATATTATGTAGTGAATAGAATATATGGATAACATTTCTTCCTTGATTTGTTTGTAAGTACTGTACATTACTAGAAAATAAACATATCAATTAATTCTGATTAATGCATATTATAGATTATACAAAACTTATAATAGCGCAAACCTATAAGTTTATTATAAGTATAATAAAAGAAAAATGTAAGTACTGGAAATTATTTGTGATTGTAGTTTGGTGTGGAGACCTTAGAAAGAGAATCCAAAATTAGAAATTAGTTATAAAATATGAAGCAATGACTTAAAAAGATAAAAATAAATTAACTATAGATGTTGATGAATGTGATAATATTATTTTTTCTAATTGAGTAAATCAAAATTAGGGAGGAAGTATATTTTAAGTATATATACAATACTACTGAAATACAGCACCTTTTATTATGAGTATATTATAATATTATTAGAATAACGATATAATGGAAACGAACAGAAAACCCACCACCATAAACAGCCGCAACTATTTAGTAAGAAAACATGAGATAAGTGACTAGTTTATTTTATTGAGAACAGGTCTAGTCGTTGCATTATATTTAATTCTTACCTGGGCCATCCAGTTCATATCATCTTACTATCAAAAATTTTCTAAATTATAAAATATAACTATATATAAATAAACCACCAAATATTATCAACATTATACAAAATGTAGGAAAGTATATAAAATTCTGGAGTTAAAGACGAGAGTTTAGAAAATATACACATAATTTGTAAGATTAAATAATACAGTAAAGTTGCTCTCGAATAGCGATGTAACTTAAGTCAATAGTACAACGTCTTTCTACACGATTTAGTCTAAGCAAGCAAAGACCATAAGATGAAAAATATATTCTCACCGCTATCGATTTTGCTCACTCAAATATACTAAACTTTTATCCATAACAATTACGACTTCCGATTATGCATATTGACATTAATTCAAATAAAAACTAAAACACTCAACTATAAAATTACTATATTCTTATAAAACATACCACATACTTTATATTTATGGTTTAATATATTACTAAATGTGTTATTAGAAGTGGATATCAGTTTAACTTTAATTTGTGAAAAGGTATAGCACACATTGACTCTCAATAAATTAAACAGAAAAATTTAAAATATATGGCAATGCTGTCTACTTACTGAGAAGGTAACTGAGGATTGGTCGGAGTTAACCTCCGGCTTTAAGCTACTGACTATAAGACTTCTCTGATTTTATAACTTAGTTTCTCATCTCACTCAGAGACTAATGAGTCCGATGTAAAACAATCACAGCTGTGATTAGCTAACGGCTCTTAACGATGGAACACTCTCTCCCCTTTACATTCAGAGCCATGTCATCACCTCTCCAGCATTTTGATGCCAGAACTGCAGTCCTTTACGCTGTTAATCGAGTAGTGAGATCTTTTACATAAACAAACTCATATAATGTACTCGTCCATAAGATGACTATTCCCTCCCCTTGATGGGCTTTTTGGCAACTCTGATTTCCTCACTAAGGATGTGCCAAGTTTTGACCTAACATATGCACAGTCATCTTAACCAGCATAGTGTCACACTTGTTCAAACACATAGTTTATTCAAACCACACAACAGAAAGAGATAATAACGCCATCAGAATTGTTCACTATTCCGCAGTATCCATTCCCTTTTCTCAACTTTACAAACACAACGTTCACTAATATACACTTATTTAAATTATAATTCCAGTTTGGTCAAAAGTGATGAGTGAGAGCGCGAAAGTATGGTAAGCTCTTATTCTACACTTAATAACGGCTCGTACATTTCGAGAGAACTATCATGAGTAACGACTAGGTTATCTGCATTACCCTCCGTTCTCCTACAAGTCACTCATCATTTAGGTCTCATTTTCTGGACTTTTTACACTAGATTCACTTCCTAGAGTATTAGGAACGTCAATCAGTGATCTCTAAGGGATTAGCTCGAGAGGGTCTAAAGTGATTTTCTCTATAAACAATTAAAAATATAATGCTCATTTGTTTTATTCATGAAATTCAATACCTGCGAAATATACCCAATGAAAATTAACTGTAAATCTACGTTGAAAGTTAATGTGGGGGAGTAGCTCCCTAAGCAGAGATCGTCAAGATCTAGATGACCGCGGCCATGAAGTGAATGTTACAAACTTCTACAATACTCGATAAGACGTTCGCTGACTTGCATAGACACAGATGCATACGCTTAAACTTTTCTGGACTCTTCAGGGATTTATCACCAAAAAATAAAAGAACCAAAAATACGAGATCGAACTTGCTCTTAACAATAACATAAAGGTTTGAGGCGTAGACCCATTATCGTTAAATCTCAATGAATGGTTAGTCATTGGCCTTCCGCCATTCGAGCGAGCGCAAACAGGTCACCCGAACCATCCTTCGGCAGCCGAAAAGACGTCAGAAGTCATCATGGCGCGTCACAAACATTCTCTTCATGGTAAATTTTATACTTACCATATGTAATGTTACATAAGAAAACGTCAAATATTATTAATCGCCGGCCTTTTTCTTCTAGAATAGGGTTTGAAGAATCCAAGTTAAGCATGTACATCAACATATCGTTCACTGATATATAAAAATTGCGTGGCGTATATTCGTGTTGAAAGCTCCAACAGGAATCAACGGTAATTTAACTAAGGTCCAAAATATTTAATAAGGCACGTTATACCCAGATACTTCCTATGAGTACAAAGTCTCTCATAATTCGCGATTCATCAATGAAACACACTATCCAAATATATTTGCCATCCATTTATATTTTGTTGTCGCTACACTACATTCAGATGTCAATCTCTATTAACAGAATAACTGGGGTTAACCCATTTTAGTGGTCTATGTACTCCCTCGGCACACTGGATATCCTCACTCTCGTTGATCATCCTTGGTCTTACTAGCGCTCCTAGCTATCACTGTGATAATACATTATCACACTACAACACTCGTTTGTCCATCTAGCTTAGATGCGCGTTCATCTCTTATTTTTCGAAACGGTTACTAGCGATGCAATAATTCGAACTATTGTACTCATTTGTAAATAGATTAACGGTATCACCTACTCGCTCTCTAACTATAATCTCCCGCGTCCTCTGCACAACCATTTATCTAGAATACATAAGTAATTTTTTATATGTATCAAGTATAATAAACTACAGGGGAGTTACTCTTATTAGTATTAATCTGAGTTATATTATGCCTACTTGCTTCACTTTCTATATTAACATCACTATATGTAAGTTTATGCGTGCAATAACATAATATAATAACGTAAAGTTAAAGGATACATGCTTCATTTAAAATAAGGAGATCTAATACGTATACGCCTTTCAAAATTACTATACCGGTGTGGATAATATAAGCTTGAGTGTGGTGATATTTTATATCTCGGACTTACTGTATTCATCTAGAGTTAATATTAGATGATATTTAAGGATATAGTTAGAACTATCAATGGAAAGTCTATTTATATCATTACACCATAAGTCATATCAAAGCCCGAGCCAGCTTTAATAAGCAAAACTCAGAACCGGCATAACATCTATACGTTCATTAAACAAGTATCATGAGACGTCTATTCTTATCTCGAGTCATATTATATCATTTATGTGTTCGACTATTTTTATTACTTTTTTACAATTTCATTGTTTGTTTCACTCAAAGTATATGGCAAACTATTAAACAGATACGAACACGAAATAAGCTAGACTTCATCAATACATTATGTATCATAAATATTTTAGCTGATTTTGTCTAGCTGAGTAGTTTGCGTTGTCAATTGTCATTAATATATGTTCTGCTCTAACAAAATCGATCCATATTTGGTCCTCTGTGAAATAAGATTTTGTATGATAGGTACATAAATACTGTAGATACGCAATTTCAGGATATCATCCCAAAATATTTTGTGCATGCTTCACGTTATTGAATCTTTGGCTAAATCCTTGAGCATTCCTGGAGAGAGTTGGTATAAGAACTGGAAACTTACTCAACTTACGTAGTAATTAACGCTATTCATAAGTATTATATTATTATAACGTCACTAATTCCCCTATATCTTAATTACATATCCAACTTATTGCTTTATTGACGGTGTAAATCTGTATACTATAATCACTTTTGGCGCGTTATTTTGTGAAAATACCACGTATTTATCATATTATATAGCATTTGAGATAGCTATTTTTAGAATAAGATGTATCTTATACAGATGTTAATGAGTGAATACGGCTAGTCATAGTGCCCGAAGAGCAACAGACATTTTACTCGACCCGATATCTTATCACTGCATATTGCTAAAATCATATAGAATCGAAACTCTTCTAGCTTCCCGGGTGGATAGTAACGTGATCGGTCTCTAACTTCATTGAGACTCTAGTATGAGCAGCGATCCATCTTTTTCGGGTAGTTAGATATGTATGTTGAGTTGGTTCACAGGGGAGGAAGAAGACAATCATGAATGAACATGTCCTCGAACAACTCTTCCTACTTACTGAGGGAGAGTGTAGGCTTTGAATGCACCGTTTTAGGTTATAATCTCCTAAATAAGGTATTTAAAATAGCTGGAACGCATACATAACATTATCCTTATCATCCGTCGGCTATGAGTAAGTAACAAATGAATAGACATGATAGGTATGCTTCAATTATTTAATTATGATGTTGTGATTTCAAGAAGTGATATCGAATAGATTTTAGCCAAAATACATTACCATTATAGTAACTTATAAAGGCGGTTAAAAAGTTGAGCATACTCACTTCTTATAATTTAAATAAAATATTATACTATATATTTATTATAAATATAATATATTTCTTATTATTATGTTATACTATTTTAAATCATAGTTTAGTACAGAGTTGTATAGTTCAGTTCATTACAGTATATTTTATTAGTTTATATATTTAGAAGCTTAATTATCACTTATGCTACATAAGGCTCTATTCAATCTTGGATATACTATCATTATTTTAGTCTTCTTGATAATTTAATGTTAGTTAGCTTGGAAATTCGCACTAAATTAATAATAATAATACTGGAGCGACTCACACATCCCCCTATAAAGAGCCTTAATTCTTTTACCCCGGAAGTACTCTATTATTTTTACTACTTATCAAAGAGTCATGAGGGCAGTGAGAGGGCCGGTGGACAATATAGAGCTTCTGATGCATGTTTACGATAGGCGAAAGGAAGTTGATACGAACTAATCAACTTAATATGAAAATCAAAGTAGCACAGGTATGTGAAGGGGAAGAATCGATACGCAGCCAGTCATACTTGAACGAACTGCATCATACGTTCTAATATCTCTGTATATTCATATATATATAACATTTAAATAAAATAATTATAATCATTTCAATTCCATACGATTTGATTCAACGAGTCTGAAAGTTGATAATTTAACTAATACCCAGTGTAGAAATTTTGATAACCTCTTAAACTTATAATTATGATAAGTGCCTGAGTAAGGAGGAGATGTCTACTTTTATAGATTAATTATTTCACTTATTTTATGAATATTTGAGTTATTAATAATGGATAACCAATCCTCCTTGAATTTACGATTAATGGTGGTATTCCATGATGAAAATTTTATTATATACAAACCATAATGATATTAATAATCTCCAAATAAAGATGAGGAGTATCTCGGAAAAAGTTAGCCATCTCTAATTGAAATAATAACGATATTATATTCATTAGCAGAGGGGTTCCATTTCATATGATAAATAACTTATATGTAAGAGTTTGTTAAATTTATAACTCTCGCTTAATACGTCATTTCGCGAGCAAAAAGTTACTAAATTATATATAAATAAAAATTTAGATAATACCAAATAAATCTTAGCGTTATATCTCAATATTCTCTATAAATTTAGTACTGTCAATTACATGTAGACGCGCTTTAGAAAGGCATATAGGTCACTAATCTAATAGTAAGACTCTCATCACAATTAAAGCTATGTCATGATGATAAAGGGACTAATCACTCTACATCTGAGTAGAGTAGCAGGTTATCGTATAAATTTCGTGACTGGATTGGAACCTCAGTGTTACACGACAAGGACAACAGCGATTAAGGTTCCCGACATCTAAAATGAAGACACTCATTTGTATTACGTTTAGGTTAGGGCCTTTGAGGAGCATATCAACATTTTAAATATAATCTAGCACACTTTATTGAATATACAGTCAGTATTTGAACAAGGCAAAATAGTGAACAATATTATCCAGAACAATCACACTGTATAGTATCATCTCTAAAGATTAACAAGCACTTCACTAACACAATATGACAAAGAAAGACCAACACAATTAATAAAAAAGACAGATTCCTTTGACCTGTTTCATTCACTACAATAGCTTATAAATATAATTTACTTTCAATATATTATATCATTATTACATCAGGCATATATTAAAATACACATTGAAATATTAGGTACGTTTCTCCATATTTATAACGAGTGAAAATAGTGGGGAAGACTCACACAGAAATCTTTAATAAATCAGTGATCGATGCTTAGATATAATCATGGATCAGATGCCAATACGTTCTTACAAGACTGACAGTAGGTTGAACTCTACGAGTGTCCTAATAATGTTTTCGCTGACAACCACATATCCCTAATTATGTAGTCATGACAACCTATATAAGAATTAAAATTACCTTTTAATATCAGATGATATATTAATAAACTTATTTATTATATATATCAAATATATCGGGATTAATGAAGGATATATATCTAATATAGTGGTTAAAATTTCAATTAAATAACTACAAAAAAAATAAATAAATATAATATTATTAATATTATAATTTATATATTAATTAAAAGATATATATTAATATATTATCTATTATAAATAATTATATAATATATATTAATATTAATTATAATAAATATATATATTATATATTAATAATATTATATTTAATACTATATTATACTATATTTAAGATATAGTTAATAATATAATATATATTAATTTATAATTATAATAGTAATATATATTAGTATAATTATTAATAAGTATATATATTATATATAATATTATTAAATAATTTAATGACGTATACTACTATTCGGAGACTGCTGGCCTCTGTAGCTCAATAAATAAAACAACTACTACATCGTTAGTTAATACATTAGTTTTAATAATTTTATAATCCCAGGCCCCTTATTGTTGGTTACATAATTATTATATTTGCTACATTGTAAATAGTGGATTTCCAAGTGAAGTATAATATATATATTTATTAAGTTCAATAAATATTTATTTATACGGATTCGATCATACAGAGAAAACTTAAAAGATATACCCACCGAGGTAAAATAACTATGAAACTTCGTTGTATATTAATTTTCGGGTGATATATTAATATACAGATCATCACTACTCTACCTTAATACAACGTGGTTATTCGCTCACCAATGAAGCAGCTAATTTAATGCAAAGTTAATTAGATAAATGAGTATGTAGTATTAATGTATTGTTATAAATAGGTTAACAAATTTATAAATAAATTATGCTTCTAATAACATG
Source organism: Trachelipus rathkii (assembly GCA_015478945.1). NCBI lineage: Eukaryota > Metazoa > Arthropoda > Malacostraca > Isopoda > Trachelipodidae > Trachelipus > Trachelipus rathkii. The sequence goes on along the minus strand of JABUQX010057245.1, from coordinate 14,595 downwards.
AAATTTTGAAACACATATTTTACTATTTATAGATAAAATTAAATTGTTTGAATTTCTACACTATTTTTTATTTTCTAAGATTCTTATATTAAATTAGTAGTTAAAAAAAGGAATTTACTCAAGATAAATTATCTGAAATTAAAATTAGGCCAATCCACTTCAGTTAGGCCTAGTGCTGCTCTTATTTTGAATTAATTTTTATAACTTTGACTATAATAAATAATATAAAAAGGCATCGATCGTGTAATTCTGGCCAATGAAGTGTTAGTGATACTTTATAAGAGTTAATATATTGTACTGAACATATATTACAAGACTCGGGAATAATTTACAAGAACTTAAAGGCTTTAGTGACTTAACTTGACTTTTCTATACCGCATGATGTGGATCAAGATTAGGACTAACATCGCGATATGAGATAAAAATCAAATCAGTTCGTCTGTGCCCCAGGATAGACAGTTCCAGCACCAGTTTGTCTAAACCGGCAACTCGTGACCAATACTACGACGTAAATAAGTTATCTCACTCGAGGATGTCCTCATTCATGGGGACTCACGCGATAGGGAGTTAGGAGGCTTATTTAGTCGCATGTTTGGCTCTAATCGCATTTCATTTACAATGATATATTGAGTCTCACATGAACTTATATAAATAAATAATATAGGTGATACAAATACCATCATTATCATAAGATTTAGGGCTCTAAGATAACACACTCGATGAAGCGGATATAGGGTGAGAACTGATACATATTATCAGTATATATCAATATATTTAGCAAATAATTAAATATTTTCAACTCTTCAACCTAAATTTCTTTCATTAAGTATTGGATTCTCTACTCTAAAAATAATAATCTCAGATTATCCTGAAATATTATTTTTCAACGCTACACTAAACCCTGATTAGTCCTAAGCAGTCCTTTTCTAACATTTTTTATAGTATTATGGTACATAAGGTAAATAAAAACCTACTGAAAATTGTAACATTACCATGTATTTCAAAAATTTAACAGTTTATTCTTCTTTATAATATATACCAAATTATATTTCTAAACAAAGCTTATACTAAAATATTCAGTATAGGTATAATTTTGTTGAAAAACTGTAATTGACTATTTTCCCCAGCTTATCCTTTCAAAATTTCTTGAAGTTCTTGGCAATCAACATCTTTTAATTCTTTATATTGGCATATTAATTTAATATTTTAAATAAATAAGTTTACAAATTGATTATGTATTTATTAACAAGTTAGCTTTACAGTATTCCTTAAAGAATGAAAATACGAAAATTGGAATATTGAAAAATTAAGCTATGAAAATAAAATTAAATAATTATATTTCATAACTAACTTGTAGATAAAATATATTATACAATCGAAGAGCATAACAAAAGACAATGACTATTATGAACAAAGATAATTTAATATAATATATTAATTAATGAGTAAGTATATATATATATAATATATAAATAGTATAATTATAAATATTAATTAATTAATATTATATATATATATATATTCTATATATAATTATTATATCTATTATTTTATATATTTATATAATATATTATATAATATTATTATATATATAATTTATTATAAATATTTATATATATTATAATTCAAGATAAAATAACTGGAAATATTTAGATTAATATATTAATTAATACCTATTATTAATTTACATTATAATATAATAGCCCAACCTTGGTTATCTATCTGACCTTCTGGTAATATATATATATATAATATATATACCTAACACGCCGCCTCATAATTATCAATATCATACATGTGCCACTGAGGTAACAATGAAATCAATCCAATATTCATAATACTATATATACCCTCAATACGCCTTCAAACCTATATAAATATAGTCCTCACATAGCACATATTTTCTTTATTTGTATAACCGTCAATAACAATATAGATCACTGCTGTTATATTAGTCGCGTTTTGTAGTGGGCACAGTTCCTCACACATGGTAAATTATAATAAATATAGATTTTATACTGGAGTAGCATCTTAACTCCATTCCTATATTGCTAAAATACGATATGTTTTTTCCCACTGAAATGATGTATTACTTTTCTTTCTTTGTATTCTTTCTCTTGCATAATGAATTGCTTACACGCACCTTATTTAAATGCGAGCTCTTCTAGCGCGAGCAATACGAGAGACACGCACTTAACAACGGAAAGAGAGAAGAGATGTAATGTAGTAGCCATAGGACCTGTACTGTGGGTGTACCACGGTATTATAACTATCTCGTATATTTGTTCATGCAATACTCGTAAGAGTGAGGAGTGGTTGAGTACTGTGCAATAGTTATAAGTATATTAGTTATATAAATATATATTAATATATATATTATATAGTATAATATATATATATATATATATTATATATATATATTATAATTATATATATTTATTAATATTATAATAATATATATATTATATATATTATATATATATATCTTAATTATTATAATATACTCTCATATATAATATATTTTTACCAGTATATATATATATACCTGGTATATATCTCTATATAATATATATTATTATTTATATTATATAATTATATATATATATATTATATGAATATTAATATATATTATATATATATTATCTAGTTATTATCTTAATAATCTTATATATAATATTATATATATATATATATATATAATATTATATTAAATATATATTAATTATTTATATATTTATATATATATATATATATATTATATATATAAAATTTATTTATTGAAAATAATATTCAATTTCTGAGTTGATGTTATTAATATATACCTTTTACACAGAAGAAACTAGTTAAATTTTGATTTTATATCTTTTGTGTGACTCATGAAAATATTTTATTATCTTATTATCATCCTTTGGATATCAAAAGCGCTAAGATATATATTAACACATTTAAGTTTAAACTTTATGATAATAAGTTATTAACAAAATGGGCCGATTTCCATAAATTAACATGTTTGCTAATGAACTTTCACAAGAAATTTTATAGAAGCTGGGTAAAGATGATTACATCATTTTACAACAAATGATCCTACTTTGCTAAAATATATTTTAGTAAAGCTTTTGATAAATTACTTCTAAGAGAAAGTGAATATTTACCTTTTTTCCTGCTACACACTCACGGTAATTGTTTTTTTTCTCCCTACCACTATATTACTAGGGGGTGTTTTTGACGCCCATTACATTGTGACATCGTGGAAACATAGATAATATACTAAAGTAAAGATGATTCCCTTCAGTGCTGTGCAGCTTTGAAACAAAAGTCTCAGGAATCTGAAATATTTTCACAGTCACAACGGGTCTTAAAGAAGCATTATTACAAGTTGCAGGTTCTTTTATATATAAATATCAACTATTAAAGATATATTCAAAATAGTGAAAGTTAAAGTAGTGTCTATTAAATATTTATAATGAAAGTAGTAAAATGAGAGTCGTGAGAATAAAAGTAGTAACAATGATGGTAATAACTTTGAAAGTAATGAATATGAAAGTAGTAGCAATGAATTAGTTACAATGAAAGTAATAACAGTGAAAGTAGTACTTATGAAAATGAAAGTAATATCATTTAAAGCAGTGACAATAAAAATATAAACAATGAAAGTAGTGGCAATTAAAATAATGACAATGAATTAGTGGCATTGAAAATGGCGACAATAAAACTAATTGCAACGAAAGTAGTGACAATGAAAGTAGTGGCAATGAAAGAAATTCCATGGATCACTAAAGTAGGTAAAATGAAAGTAGTGAGAGTAAAAGAAATAAATACCTTGGACTAATAAAGTAATTACAATGAGAGGAGTGACAATTAGAGAAATTCCCTGGACTGTTAAAGTAGTTACAATGAAAGTTGTGAAAATTAAAAAAGAACCTTGGACTACTAAAGTAGGTACAATGAAAGTAGTGACAATTAAATAAATATCTTGAACTAATATATTTGGAATAATGAAAGAGTGACAGTGAAAGTAATACATTTGACTACTCAAGTAATTTCAATGAAAGTAGTGACAAGAAAAGAAATACCTTGGACTACTGAAGTAGTTACAATGAAAGTAGTAGCAATGAAAGAAACACCTTAGGCTAAAGTAGTTATAATGAAAGTAACAGTAAAAGAAAAACTTTGGACTTGTGATAAATTAGTTACAATGAAAGAAATATCTTTGACTCCTAAAGTAGATACAATGAAAATAGTGACAATAAGAAATATTTTGGACTTCTACTAAGGTAATTACAATGAAAGAGCTACCTTGAACCACTAAAGTATTTACAATTAAAGTAGTAACAATGAAAGAAATACCTTGAACTTCTGCTAAAGTAGTTACAACGAAAGTAACGAGAATTAAAAAATATGCCTTGGACTTCTAAAGTAGGTACAATGAAAGTAGTGACAATAAGAGAAATGCCTTAAACTTTTGCTAAAGTAGTTACAATGAAAGTAATGACAATGAAAGAAAAATACCTTGGACTACTAAAGTAGGTACAATAAAAGTAGGGAGAGTGAAAGAAATACCTTGGACTACTAAAGTAGTTACTACTGTTTTGCTTCCATAAGGGTTCGAAGCAGTACAAGCGTATTTTCCAGAGTCCAGCGGAGTCACTCTAAATAGATTGTATTCTCCAGTTTTCTTCTCAATTTCATTTTTCTTCTTCGAAGAGCTTAGAAATTTATTTTTACTTATTTTGGATTCTTTATACCTGCAATATATATATATATATATATATATATATATATATATATATATATATATATAGAATTATATATATATATATATATATATTTTATTTTATATATATATATATATTATATATATATAATATATATATATATATTATATATATATATATGGGTGGTTCCACTCACACGGATGGCATTTATTAGGTGGAGTCTTCGGTTTTCGCCTTATCGACTCTCCTACTCTCATTAATTAACTCTCTCCAATCTCACTCTGCCTCGTCGAACTGTTACATCTCTTGGCTTAGACTATCGCTTTCTAAATGAACAGTGATCTTCTTCTGAACTCTTCAGTCGTAAACTCTTTCCTCTGAAGAGAGATCTGCGACTTGGAATGTTATATGCTTATTTCAAGATTCGACTCCAGCTCAGACTCAGGCTAAGGGCTTCGAATCATGAGCCTACTCAGGATCCGACTCCGAATCCTTCGCAGAATCCTTTAATTATCAAATTGAATGTTTCTGCAAACGTTTTCCATTATTTGACAGAATTTAATATTTGCTCTCTGCCCAAAATGGGCCATTCACGATTAACACTTTCCGCCAACGTACGACAGTGCCTCAAATTAAATTGAATATTATATATATATACATGCTCAGCACTGTCATACGCTGCTGCTACACGTCCTTACATGTCTGCGGACACATTTCTCACAACACGCGCTTATTACATTGTAAGATATGAAGACTAATCGAAATGTTCCGGTTATAAAGCGTCTCAAGCTTTACCTTAATATATATATATTTTATATATATATATATATACTATATATTATATATACTTATATAGTATTATATATATATATATATGTATATAAAATGTCCTTATTATATATTTAAGTTAGTCATAAAAGTGTTTTAATAAAAAGTTATATCTTAAAGAAAATGAAATGCAAAGTAAACCTATTTTATCGAATAATACTTTTTTCCCATGCTTAGAGTGTAATTTATACCTGTGTTTTCTATTAAAAACAACTTATTTTGATATATATGTTAACATAGTATTTGATAATTAGAATATGTTAATATAATGTTTGTTAGTTAGAATATAATGTTTTATACTATTTTATTTATTATTTTTGAACTTTTTTTGTCTATTTTTGTTCTGTGAAATGAGTTCGCGTGTTTTTCTTATTTTGCACCCAAAAGTTGTTTCATTTGCGGAAAAACCTGAACTCGAGCACAATGCGACAAGATTTTTGCACATAACTTTTTTTATATTTTTTTTTATTATTAGAAATGTTAGTAGTGCAACAAGGATGTTGAATATAACTCGAATGTAATTCTTAATAAATAACCAAAAACCAATAGCAGTTTTAACACCTTACCATAAAGAGATATCACAATTTGCTTTGCTGATTTACCTAGTATCGACGTACCAAACCGAACGTATAGTCCCTCGTGGTTAAGAGGCGACTTCCAACAGCAAAACAACATAGCAGGTGCTGTCTATTTAGGTCTCACAGGGTAAAATGGAAGTCATTACGTGAGACTTCAAAAGAATCTTAAGCGCAATTCGCTTAGTGGTGGAACAAGAAAAGGTAATTCCCACCGCTCCTGCTACTATTATATATATCATATATATATATATATATATATATATATATATATATACTATATATATATATTATATATATATAATATATATATATTATAAAAAAGTGTTCGGCAGCACCGTCATCTTTCTGCCTTAACAGAATATGTCTCTTCAATGACCTACTTTAAAGGCGCAGATAACATTGTGGCAGACGCTTTTTCCTGAATATCCTCGGTAACAGCAGAGTCTTTCGATTAACCTGCTATTGCTCCTCTTCAATCAAAGGATGAAGAAATTTACCACTTTTCAGTCTCGTCTTCATTCAGACATCTACAAGACAATCTTCAAGAATGGTGTGATGCCTCTTCAGCTTTTCCATGGCCCTTTTTGCTAAAACCTTGTCGTGAACAGATCTTCGACAATTTTCATCAGATCTCTCATCCAGGAATAAAAACTTCCCTTCGTCTTATCAAGATTAGATATTTCTGGCCTAATATAGATAATGGCATCAGAATTTTGATCGCTCATGTCAACAGTGCCAACTATCAAAAATTCAACGTTAAACTAAACCACCTATTGCTCCCATGGAATTCTCGTTACAGCGGTTTGAAACAGTACATGTCGACATCGTGAGATCCATTACCTCTACCCTCCTTTACCAATACTTCAGCTCTAGTCTTCAGATATCTTCTCACCTGCATCGACAAGAACACTAAGTGGATAGAAGCAATTCCTCAAGTGAATACGACTTCAAATTCTGTCGCAATTACCTTCGTG
>JABUQX010057245.1:0-2500 GCA_015478945.1 Trachelipus rathkii | reverse complement strand
AAAATTTGTTTTTTAAACACTCTTAGCAGTAAATCAGTAAGATCAGTTAATTCAAGCCACCACCCACCCTCTCCACACCACCGATGATCTATTGATCTATGATCTATTAATAGATTCAGTCATATTTTTCCAAAATGTTATGTTTTTACAATACCCTAAAGCAGTAAATCAGTAATCAGTAAATCAAACCACCCATCCTACCCCTCCTTACCACCCATGATCTGTTGATATATTGATCTATTGATTTCAAGTCATATTTTGTATAGAATTTACGTTTTTACATACCCCTAAAGCAGTAAATCAGTAATTCAGTAAATCAAAACACCCTCCCCAGCACCCTTTCTCTCCATCCGTGATCTATTGATCTTCTTGATCTATTGATTCAAGTCTTCTTCCTTTAGTATAAATAAGCGGAAAAGAAAACAAGTTATTTTATTTTTAAAAGCATTTATAACATAAGTGCAGACTACATAATCGTTGACATATAAATTTTTTACATCAAATTATATTTACAAGTTTATTAAACGAAACATTATTTAAAAAACATATGATAAAAAATCAGTTACACCACATAAAATAGAATTGATAGGTTGTACAGGAAAACATAAGTTCTTATATTGACATTATATATTTTAAAAAAGATGCTACATGATGATTACCTAAACATAAAATCTAAACGCAGAGAGTCAAGGAAATATAAAACATTATTTTTATCCTTATTAATAAGTTATCCAGGTGTCCATTTTCGAAACATCCGAGGATAGGTGTTGAAGATATTCAAGTCGGTTTCCAATCTTCACTGAGCCAGTTCATACAGGACGAATACACCTAAAATCGATCTTTCGTCTCGAAAGACATTTAATATTTCTTCTTATTCATCTTTGTAAATTAATTCAAGATATTATATTTCGTACTCTGTCAATCTCGATGATTTGAGGATGTTCCAAATACACCAGAACTGAGATTGACGATGTGACAAACTTTGACCAAATTTGAGACTCAGCCCTAATGTTTCCTTTTCTTAGGATATTGAGATGATACCAGCATTACAAAGCTGGAAAGCATTAGCTGTGGAGATCTACGCATATAAATTACTGTATTCAGCATAAGTCTTGAGTCAACACCGGTACCGTTAGCGTTGCAGACACAGTATGACAATAAATAGTAAAAGTCGTGAACATTGAGAATGTTAAACCTTCGTATGTCATCTCTAATCACGACCGTATGGTTGACCATTCACATGCAGACTGATACCTCTAAGTCGAAATGGGTAAATTTAAAAGCAGACTTTCCATAGTTTCCAGAAAATGCCTCGTGTTCTACAATCCCTATTATAACCTTTTGAGGAAGCTACCATTGACGATGTTAGGTATATTAATACTCGATAATCCTTGGGTTAAGTTAAAAATTTTAGTCTCGATTCTCTTTGATTGGATATTTTGCTGTATCGTCAAAAAGAGATTCTGATATCAATATGTTTAAGGCGAGATAATTTCACTACACACAATCACAATACACCACTACAAACCTACAATCAATCCCATAAGTAAATTAGAAAACAATAAAAAGTAATCCACTCACGGCCAAAAAGTGCGAATGGTAGTGGGCTCCGAAACTGCTATGGATATTAAGAGCAAATTGAGGTGTAGATCTACTTAATCTTGATACGGGGTGTCCACTGATGTAGAATAAGGATTTCCTGTGAGAATATATTTACCAGTTTAAACGCCCGTAATATTCGACGTGTTAACTACAATCTTTAACATTTAGCAAAACTAAGACAATACACCTGTAACCACAAGTATCACTCTCTAACCAACCCACTAATTATACTATTAACAATAGCTGACGACAAGACGGTTGTTCGTTTCATCGAAAAATTACAAGTGCCTTGCAACATTTACAGTCACCGCACCGTATAATTTAGCTACCAACAAAGTTTCAATATCAACTTCCTATAGGGTAACCGTGCTGCTGATGCTCCTAGAGATGTTTCATTTAAAAAAACCTTCAATCTGCATTATAAACATGTATACAGGATTTGTTGGTGTACGACTGGTGTTCGGATGCCGTGATATCTGACCCATCTTCCATTTACTCAACTTAGTCTTCTGATATAAAAACACATTCGATTGTCAAGTTATTGATCAGAAGTGCCTGGTATATTGAATTCGAGAGGAACATCCGTATTGGTGATTGCGTGAACAGGGTTTAATACTAATAAAATTGGATTCGCTTACACTGATCTGCGTAGGATTCACGGAAAGAGATAATTGCAATTCGCGCTTACAACAGTCGGGAGCTAGAGGGGTGGGGAAATGCATCTTGCTGCCTACAATCGATTGACGTATTAAGGAGGAGAGCTGATGTTTAAACATTTTAATAATACAGGAATGATGCAGGCTATTATTTATTTATGTAAAAGTTACCACTTATCCACTGTTATAAGAGTGCGAACACGGTCAATACATTTTTCATATTCCTATTCATCTCTCTCTTT